>CCAG010008264.1:0-60098 GCA_001077435.1 Glossina morsitans morsitans
TAAATCCCGGATCCTTCGGTGGTGGGCATAAAAACCACAATAAAGAAAAACTTCATTTATTTTCTCAAAGAGGATCAAATTAGGTTTTGTTACAACAATTTTTCGAGTTTCGTTTACAAAATAAGCGAAAGATCCATCCACTCATTAATATAAAGATTTCGTTAAATTCTCAAAATAAAAAAAAATTCTCCGTTTTCCTCGTCTAACAGAATTAAAGGTGAATACAATTTCCTCTATTGGTTAATTAGCTAACCTCGAAAAAGGAAGTTACAACTAGCGATGGCCAGATCAATCGCTTGCTCTTACGTGGCCAGCGAATGTTTATTCAGAGTAAATGCCTTTTTTTTATTTTCTCTGCAATAATGCAAAGTAAGTATTTACTGACTTTGTCATTCCATCTGTTCAATCCAGAAAAAGCATTCATACACTACGTTTATGTAGAATATCGAAGAAAAAGTTCGTGGCGTTTTTGTTAATACATAGTTTACAGTTTCGTAACTTTGTCAATACGAAGCGATTAAATTAAATGATGGATGGACAGACACAATAAAGACCGTCAACGGTTTAAACCGGGTCTCACGCATCCATCTACACTGGTACGGTTTTATGAAAATAAAGTTACTAACTGCGAGTAAGATTAGAGACATTGAAATCTATCTCACCCAATAGAGCCGGCTGATCAATAACTGAACTAAAAAGGAAACACCAAATGTAAAGCCTCGTCCCTCTCACGAAGGACACTGAAGGTTAATAATAATATTAATCTAGGATCGATTCATTGCTGTCGCTGTCGAATAAACTCAACGTAAATTTTTACGTTTGGATTTGGAGCAGTCGACATCGTATCAACTGCCAAGGCGACGCGTCGTGTAACGAGTTCATGGCTATCGGCAATGTATACCATTTTCATCAATGTTGTGAATGAAAATTCTTTCGATTACAAAATTCCTGTCGAAGGGAACGAAATGATAAAGAAATGCATCGATTTTGATACAATCAATGAATATATGGACTAACTACGCCTATTATAATGAGGAAAATTCCAAAAATTAAGAAAAAAATTATTAGAAAATTTTGATAATAATACAAAAGGAAGCCTCTGAGGTTGCGTTAACAAGTGTTCAGCCGTGAAAGAAGATGGTGAACGCTCAATAACAATCCATTCAGATGAAAGAAAATGAATTCAAGAAACTATATGTTTTCAAGTAGCAATTAAGAAAAAAAAAAAAGAGTTAAAGACTTCTTCGTTTTCCAATTAGTTTAAATTGAATCGTTGATTGTTTCGCAAATTGTATCGTTTTAACAGACGACTTACGGTTCCACACAAATACACGAAGGCACACACACACACACACACACATACACACACCCCTTTCCTTTGGAACTTTGGAATGCATAATCGCTTAATCCACACAGATACACGAATGCACACGCACACGCACACACACACACATACACACACCCCTTCCCTTTGGAGCTTTGGAATGCGCATTCGCTTAATCCGCTAAGACTTTTGCTATAAGATGTCAGGCACAATGTCTCCAAAGTGTATCCGGAATCACCTGTAGAACAAGATACATAATCTTAAGTTTCCACATTTTTACACATAGGTTTATATATGTCAATTACCTAATGATAAGCGATTCCGGGATGTCTTACGTTCAAGTTATTTTTTTTATTTCTTTTTTTTCCAGTTCGATATATTGAAAGTAACTTATTTAGATTGTTGTTCTTCTTAATCAATTACTTACTTTCTTCTTCTTCTTCTTCTTCTTGGCAAATCTTTAAAAATGCCTTCAACGCTTATCCCAAACATTGTCCCATTTGATTATCATTTGTTTTTCATTTGCTTTCGCCAGAACTCTCTCGATGGCGTAAGGCGAAGTTGAAGAAAGGTCTCTCGCACGAGTAACGGTTTTGCGTAAAAAAAGTGGCAAATGGTTATCAATTACACTTCTTCTTATTTGACTTAATAAAAAATGATTAAAAATAAAGGAAGTGTAGGTTTGATTTCGGTTTTGAAAAGCCACAAACTTTTTCCCTTATCCAACATGCAGCCACGGGCACCTCAATGACACACGCTTTGTCATGCAAATAAAGACAACGATTTTTTAAAAGATTTCAAAAAAAAAAAAAAAAAAAAAAAAACAAATAAATAAATAAAAACATTTAGTTAAGTAAAGCCGATCATTATATATCCTACAGCCTAGTTTATTATATATTGCCTAATATAGTTCTTTATTTCATATTTTCATGATAAAACAACAAAAATTTCAGCTTTCTACTGTACACAGCCCTTAAGCTTAGTTAGGTTAAGGAGAATCAAAACACGGATTGAAAATTAATTTCCTTCTCGTAGATGTTATCGTGCTTTCTTTACTCTCATTACACAATATTACAAATTCGACTTGTTGTTGTTGTTGTTGTTCACTGCTGACATTCGATCACTGATCATCATACGAACGAATGCCTAAACACTATTACGCTCTAGAATTTTAAAGAGCTAAGAGAACATTTCAAGCGGTTTGCTGACAAACAGACAGCTATGACCGATTCGACAGAAATGAGAAAGCAATTCTCGATCGTTTAACGGGTCTGCAAATCTGCACAAGTGTAAAAGATATACAAATTCATGTCAAAAAGGTGAAAATTCATTGGACATCGAGACATTAAGAAGTGAAGGGATTAGCGACTTTTTCCTGTGCTGTCGTCATTCAATATTTCGCGCTCTATTCTCGAACTGTTCGAACAGTCTATCAGGGCTTCATATCAGCGACTAATACTATAAGAAGGGGTATGGCAAGTGACATCATTTTGATTAATTTTTATCTTAATGACATTATAAAAATTTTCAACGCGATTGGGATCAGGACTTAGTGTTAAATAATTCAAAATTGTAATAATTTCTCGTGAAAATCATTCAATTGTTGTCGCTACCGAAGGTATAAAAATCCAATCGATCGAGATATAAAGTCGAAAGTCCACGGCTCCATCGTATTTCTTGAATGGTCTAAAAGTTACAACTTGTCTACACCGCGGTCTACCCTTCTAGAGTAAGCCGTACGCCGGGGCAAACAAGATCGCCACACACACACATCATGACAGTTCTTGCTTTCTGCTGATTTCTTTTTCTTTCCTCTTTTCATTTTCGTATGAACGTATCGTTCTTTACGAAGCTCTTCTAAAAATCACTGGTCATTGATGATATGGACCTTTTTTAAATGGCAAGACCTTAGCATACGATCAAAGAAAGAAAAAAGCAGAACGAAGGCGCCCTTCTTATCAATCCAACTAACAAACTGAAAGCAGATTCTTTAGATATTCCCTTCGCCTCTCGTATGGACGACTTAATCGATCTCCTTGCAATTTGCAGAGAACGGCTTTGCTCATGCAAGTAGTAGCCTTCCTTTGCTTCGACTTGCGAAAGCCAGCTACGCATTATGTAGGCGCCCTTCTTATCAATCAATCCAACAAACTGAAAGCAGATTCTTTACACATTTCCTTCACCTCTCCTATAGACGACTTAATCGATCTCCTTGCAATTTGCAGACAGCGACTTCGTCCATGCAAGTAGTCGCGTTCCTTTGCTTCGAATGGCTTGCTTGACTTCTATTTATATGCATAGCATTCTTCTCATCTAATTTAACGGCATGATAAATAATTTTTTTGAAACACTTTAGCAAAATAGATAACTCAGCTGCCTCTTCCCGCCCTTCCTGATGCATATTAAAAATAATTTCACTTTTTCGAGAAGCGCACTCTACACTGTAGCGTAGTAAGCTTCTATGAAAACATGGGTTAATTCATTCAACACACGCCATCCATCTAAACTACAAGGCATTCTTCTTCTTCTGCCGCTTACAAACACATCCTATGCATATAAATCGACAAAGGAAGAAAAACAAAACAAAAAAAAAACAAAATAAAACGCTATAAATTACGTAATGGAAGATTTTGTTGGTGTTAGTGCGGAACACTCTTGTCAACTAAGAATAAAATTTCTTTCATTTGAACAGTCACGGCTTTTATTAAAGTTCCAGTTTAACTTTATGCTCTCTGTCCATATCCATGTACGTTCTCTATGTTATCCTCAAAACTAGGGGGCGTGAAAAGTTGAAGTTGACGTTACATGAAAGGCGTCAACAAACGTTAAACTTGATATGACATATTATCGCTCTCGGCTGCAGGCGTCGAATATTCCCGATTCGCTTCCTTTTATTAAATGCAATTTTAACGACAATCGATGATGGGATACACAATATATATATATATATATTCGTAAATGTACTCTAAGGGAGAAAGGGAATAATAGAAAAGGAGAAGGAGAGAATATTTTTCCCATCACTTTTAATAGGTTTCTTTTTCAAAAAAAAAAAGTCAATTATATTGAGAAATGTTGAGAAAATGTTATATGAAATCTTTCATAATAGTGGCATACAATAGCGCCGATGTTGACAGAACAAAACATTTCACTTTGCTTTTCATCTCATTTCACATAGAGGATGACTTATGTATCACTGATATAATGTGAAGTAAAACGTTTTCATCACATTCGCGTGTCTAGATATATCTTTGTCTTTATACCTTACGCCAGCCTGGCTTCTTCAGCATGATTTATTGACACAAAAAAAAAAAAAAAAAAACTCGAACTCCAACAATACCATAAACACTATGCAAATTATGACGAAATCTTTCAACTTATTAGCCCAACATGTAATAAAATGCGGGAAAATGTAGACAAACACACACACACACACACTCGAAACACTTTAATAGAAACGAATGTATGGGAAAATATAGTGTGATAAAGGAAATTTGCGATTAAAAAGAGCGGAAGTGAAGGACCAGCAAGGTGACGACGCTTTTGTAAAGATTTTATAAGACTTGGAGACTGAAAAAAAGTTGAAACTGTTTTTTCATGCGATGCTCATATATTATATTGCGATCGTTGCTCCCCTCGAATTAATCGCAAATGCTTTTCCAGTCAAAAATTGTACGAAAAACCAAAGGAATGAACTCCTCATCTTGAACGCAATATCAAGGGCTAGTCTCTCAAGGCAAATATCAAAGAAAAAAAAAAAAAAAATACTAAAAAACAAAACGACAAGATTAAGACAAGTTTCGATATTTGTATGATCCAGATTTATTGGTGATGGTAAAAACACACGCGCACACACACATCATTATCATATTAATTACTTGTATGTGGAAAAATGTGACTTGACTTCTTATGCATTTATGGCCAAAAAAAAAAAAAAAGAAAAAAAAAAGAAAGAAACCACGCGTTGCATTCAGTTTTGCTAAACAACAAAGTGTTTATATCGGCTCAACTAATGCAATGCACTCGCATACAATTTACAGAGAAAGAAATTGTTAATTACTAATAACATAAAAAACAATGCAAAGAAATATCATAAAAATGTCATGATACTGGATACCAGAGCGAATACAATCAAATCAAATGAGAGGGGCACGTATTAAGAGCAATAACTACTGTTATCACATTGTGATGGTGTAACAGCGGAAAGAGAAGGAGGAAACGAAGAAATGCATATCGTCAGTAAGCCAAAAAAATAAAAAAAAAACAAAAAAGAAAAAAAACCAAAAAAATTTAAAAAAACAAAACTTTGTTTTTATATTATTTTCCGCTGCTTCGTTAAAAAAAAGTGTTTTATTGCAAGCAAAAAAAAAAAAAAAAAAAAAAAAACTCACCAACAATAACAATAAAAACAATAGACTGCATGTTTACATGCGATAATAATATTACCTTTGCTTTGCTGCAAATGCATTAAAGACGGACGGACAGACATATAGATAGACAGACAGACAAACAAACAAACAAATAGATAAGCAGACAGACAATGCATGAAGAGTTTTTAGTCATTCAGTCAGTCATTCAATCATTTATTCACATTATAAAAGCATCAGACTGGTCAGTAAATGCGAACAATTGATGTTTAGATATCGAAGTGAAATGTACGCGCACCAGTTTAAATTTGTTTACTTAGCCCTGCTAATTGTAAGTAACTAACTATAATAATAATAATAATAATAATAATAATAATAATAATAATAATATTAATGATAATCATAATAATAATAATGAACAACGCAACATAATAAACAAAACATAATGCGTTTGAATGAAATGCGACGATTAAAGCAAAAAAGTTTACTGACATTCAATAAATAAATATATATATATATATATATATTTTTTTTTATGGATATCCTTCCGTAAGCAGGAAACGCATAACTGGGCAAAAAAACTAATTGAAGTAAAAGACCCAAGAGAAGCGAAAAACAAAACTGGATTAAAATGTGAAAAGAAATATTTTTTTTTAATTTTTTTTTTTTTATTTATTTTGCTTTATTTATTTTGCTTGAATTATTTATGTGATTTGATATTAGAAGACAATGTTAATGTCAGGATAAGCAACATTTGTCTTATGCTTTTTGTTTTTGCCTTTTTTTGTGTTTTTTTTTTTTTTGTTTTTTTTGTTTTTTTTTTTTTTTTGTTTAACAAACTTAACTATTTATCATTAACAATGGATGTTAATGAACTACAAAGTGCGATATGTATTATGATCATGTTTGTGCGTGCACGGATTCATGAGTGTGTAGTAGGTAACTGGCAATTGGTGGCTGGGTATGCTAACCAAGCGTGCCAAAAAAAAATAAATAAATAAAAGCGAAAGTGTTTTCCCGTTATATCATCAAATACATAGCACATCAACTAAACGTTTAAAAAAAAAAAAAAAAACAAAAAAGTAAAAAACGAAAAATGAAGAAAAAAAATGGGAAAAAAAAAAGGAAAAACATCAAAAGTCAATAACATTAAATCGAATTAATTAAGATCGTATCGTATATAGCGGTTAAGGCAAACATTTACAAACAGTTATTTTTCATTTTAGCTACATTCGCTTAGCTTAAATGAGGCCATAACCAATAAGCCGCTCTACCGGCGCAAACCGGGGATGCTGGCGAGTGCCAAAAAAGCTACCGAAGATGTAAGCGATGTAACTGAAAAATCAGCAACTGACCAAACACCATCTGCCGACTCTATACGCAGCGAAACCAATCAATATCGTCGCGCTGGCGTTTATTCTGCCGATGCTGCAGGCAAGTAAATTCACCCACACTTTGCGATTTATATGTGAATACCATCCGCCTATGAGATATTCTAGTCCATCGAAGAGGCATTTTATTTTCAAACTTCTATTTTCCGCTTCCTCGGTCATTGCGAAACCCCATTATCATTAATATCCATCTGTCTAAACGATTTAAATCAAGGGTCTATCTGTTAATGAACAAAATATCGCCCAATACCCCCAAGACAAACATTTTTCTAAATTCTTTTGTTTTTTTTTCTTTGTGTCAGAACGTGAAGATTACGAAGGATTTGTTGGTATAGGAAAGGAGGAAGCGGGAGACGGAGAGAGAGAGAGTAATAGAATGAGAGAGGTATATGCTCGAGTCGTACGTGCAAAGATTAGGAAAGATGGAATGATGAAGAGCTTGACAGGCCTATTAAGGAATGGCTAGTCTTGGTAGGCGGTGGATTAGTAAAGCATCATTTTGTAGATAGATAAGATGGGAGGAACCGCAAAGGTGTCTTTTCGTTTATGAGAGCGTATACGAAATCATATTTACATGCTGTCTTTTTTTCTCGTTTTGATTCTTCATACAGATTATGCCTACAATAATGTCGATATTAATCTGATACGTCCTGAGAATAAACCGTTACATACGAAAATAACGACCAAGTACACGAGTAGCATCAGCATACCGACAGATTCTTTGGAGGATTCCGAAACTGCTGAAGAGTATGTTGCCAAGGCAATGGGTATGTTTGGTTCCCGTTTGCGTGAACCAATACACATACCAGCTCAACCCGAAGCAACTGTGAATATAGCTCAGCCACAGCTTCACGAACAGCAGCAATTGCAAGTTCAATATCAACAACCTATGCAAAAGGAGTTGCAACATTTCCAAGTCATTAGCAAGCCCAACAAGTACCGTTATTATGTTTTTAATAAAGACGCTGCCGAAAAACCATCACAAGAGCAGCAACAAGCAAACGAACACCAACAACAGCAGTCCCAGCAATTACAATTACAACAGCAGGAGGCAAACACCGCCGAAGAACATATAACAAACGATTATCAATATCAACAACAACCATCTACACAGCGTAAAGAGTCGCATGTCAAAAGTTTAACGGAAGCACAATTTCAGGCGCAATTTCAAGAACAAATGCAACAACAACAGCAACAACAACAAGGCCAGTATTTAGCAAAATCGCAGGATCAACAGCAAAAACTGCAGCAAGCAGCCGCCCAAGCTCAAGAAGCCCAACTATCCGAGGAACTAAGTCCACATCAGTACACACCCACAGCTCCTGTTTATGAAAAAGATATGACAGGTCACGGTTACGAAATCTATGAAGATCCTAACTCCGGCGGTGAGAATGTAGCTCAATCGGAGGTCGATCGAACTTACAGAACGAAATACAGTTATAAGCCATCGAGCGCTCTATACCATTTAATGAATTCGGGCGATGAGGAGAGAGTAGAAGAAGAAGATAAAATACGCGTATCTGCTTCCACTGAAATACCGAAAGCCGAGATTATGAAGCAAATTGAAAAGTCCGTCATGAAGTATATGAAAGAATTGGAGGCTGAAGGTAAAATACTTACCACACCACAAAAAGATATGAAATCTTATTATAAATTAGTTAACGCCCCAGCCAATGAGGGAAAACCACTTGGTTCAAGTACTACCAAGCCAAGATACACTTCAACGCCCATCAATTATCAACAGGAGACACCCTATTCGAATAAGCTGCCGAGTTTAGCGGTTTCGCCGCTAGGCAAACATGAGATACAAACACCAGATTTAAGTCAAGTACTGGCACCGAATGTGGAATTTGTGTACAAGATCAAAACTCGGGCACCATTACAAACGGCCACAGTCAAAACCGTTTCCAAGCCCTACAGCGTACCTCTTAAAGCGAACTTTGATCAATTCGATCATGCGTCCGCCTTGAAGAACCTCGAGGAATTCGATCACACGCACGTCATAACTCCACCAAACACTGAGGAGCATTTTCAACCGGCCACAAGTGCATCGAGCAGCAAATCTAATAAATTGTATTTCAATTCGGAAATTTATCATGACATTAACTCCATGCCTTTGAAACAAAAGCAACGCGTAGAGAATGATTATCGCAAGTTAAAAGCTGCTGACGTTCCACATCCCGATTACAAAGGTTACGGTAGCAGCAGCGGTAGCCTACTTGCTGGTTATTATACTGATTCTTCAGTTGGTGACAACGAGAAAGATACCACTGGTAGTAATGTCGAAGAGTACCCAATTCTGACACCCTATCAATATGTGGTGAAAAAGGAAACGTCGGGCAATAAATACGAGGATTCAGGCAATAACAACTACGATGCAACGCGTTCGCATAAGTACAAAACTTTAGATTATGAGAATAATTATGCGCAGAAATACGCGAACAATCACGATGCCTATACCGGGTACCAGCAGCACTCGTATAAAGGGCTAACATCTTCTCGTCACAGTCCTGGCAAACGTGGAAAACGTGGCGGCAGCGCACACGCAAATTCGGCAAAAAAATCCTCGCATCGCAGCACCAATGCCAGGGATGTTGAGACCAGTTTCGCTCTACGTCCGCCACCAAAAGCTTAAGCCAAAACATCGACCGCAGAATAATTCGAAATCCAAATTTCACATAATTGCCAATAATCTGAGTTTATGGAGGATCTTTATAATGAATTTTTTTCAACGCTAATCTTATTTATTCAATTATTTAATTATATTTATATTTATTCAATTATTTAATTATATTTATATAATTAGTTGTATATTTCTTCCCCTCTTTTTTTTTATTATTCCTTTATGTATCATCCCTCCTTTCTCTCTCTCTCTCTCTCTCTCTCACTCATTCTCTATCGATTTTTCCATTCACCTATCCCTCTATCTCACTCTCTCTCTCTCTCTCTCTCTCATCCCATTATTTAAATTTTATAATTTATAAATTATTTGATAATTTTTTTTAAATATTTAAAGAAAATAAAAGTTAATTGTATTCTTATTTTTATGAAAAAGAAAAAAACGATATACTTACGAATAAAACAATTTTTAGGTGACAAGGATTTTCGCAAACCCCCAAAAGTATGCTCAAACAAGTGATAAGTTATTGCAAAAATTTTTCTGGAAAAATCATAAGCAACTTTTCAACAAAACAATGCAACAAAAATCTTTTTTTCAAATTTTCTTCTCAAACATGATCTGCCTCTGCATTAGAGGTTAGAGCTGTGTTTTTACCTATCAGCCAAAAAAGAAAAGCGAAAAGAATCAACAAATTTTTTAAAGTAATACTTTTTTTTGAAAACTTTCTCTAACAATTTTTTACAACAACGCATTTTTTTTTTTTTTTTTTTTTTTGGAAAGAAATTTGAAAAAGTCTGCTAAAAATAGATGAGAGAAATATGAACGACTCTGAGTTAAACTTGAATTTTAACCATAGATAATCGCATAGAACATCGCAGATGTGGTGGTATATTCGGGCCGGGGTGGTAAGAGTCGCCAACTGTATCTCAATTTTGATATTCCAAAGGCATAGTCACAACAAAAGGCTTAAATGGCTACGTAAAAAACATTCAGCGAAGTCCCAGAAGCAGGCCATAAGCAAAAAAAAAAAAATGAAAACGTTTTATGATTTTTGATATCTTCGTGACGTTGTTCTGAATACGCTACGGCTATTAGGGTTAATTTACTTTTCAATCGACTTTTTACTTAATGTTCATAATAATTGTAAAAGGGTCAGTGAGAAAATTTATGGATGATTGCGTTGCTCCTCTAAACACAAAAAAGGCACAACGACTTTTTTAATATTTTTTTTTTTTGTTTTTCCCCTAGTGCTAGTTTTCTACATTGGGTTTGGAATGGATTTGAGTATGGGCAACTCCTTTACTATTTTCACTCTTTACCCCTATTTCATATAATGTTCTCGGCGCTTGTGAAAAACTTGCCCCTTGCCTACCAGCCAGTTGATAATCGCTTGCAGCGGTATGCTGCACCCTCGCTGTCCAAGCTAGAAGACAAAATCAACGCATGACAAATGAAAAGAATTCTTTTTTTAAAGTCTTGTCAGAATGCAAAGGAAACTTTCCTTGGAAAAGTTCAGTTAAAAGGCGTGAAAATTATTTTCGTTTCGAGTAATTTATTACGCAGAGGAATCGATCTTAAAGGAAGAGCAACAACATTACTTTTATGCCAAATGATGGATTGTTAGGGGAGTGTGAAAGAAATCCAAGGGAAACTTTGTCTATAAATGTTAAGATACGAGTTATTGCTAGCATTGCCTTTTTGCTTTTGTGCGGCAGAGGCGAAGGCAAAGGCAACGGCAACGGCAACGGCAAAGGAACATCACACAGAGGCGCTTTTCTCTCCGAACGTTTACAATTTAGTTTTGAGCCTTTATTCGTGATGATGATGATAGTGTTCATAATGAGGTTCGCCATAATGATGGAATTTAGATTCGCTGTGTTCTTCTAACACGGCGCCGTGATTGTAATTTTTCTCAGTTTCGGGATGAATTTGTTTCAATTTTTGCTTAGTGCCACCGATTTCTACTGGTTTTTTAACTAAATGCTGATCGTCTTTTTTAATGTAAACTGGCACAGGATGATAGTGATGGAATTTAACACTTTGATGGGATGTGGCGTGTTTGTGTTCGACATGATGATGAAGATCGGTTTCCTCATGTTGGGGGGCGGACTCGTGATGAACGTATTCCACATGTTCATGTTGCTCATGACCACCATAATGACCCAAATCGTGGATTTCCAATGTGCTTACAACAATAACAAACGCACACAATACCTAAAATATAATAAATGATTTTTTTTTTTTTTATTTTTTGTTAATTAATTTCTTCACTCCTATATGGTTAACGATTTTTATAAATTGATTGATAGTTTTTTTTTTTTTTTTTTTTTTTGTTTTTTGTTTTCTTACAATAAACTTGATCATGTTTGTTTTAGTTAGTGGATGAGATGTGAATTAAAAATTGGTTTTAACGATGGAATGTTTTCAAAACTGAATGCTTCGGACACACTCTACAATGTTGCTGCTCGTAATTCCTGGGCACAAGACGATTACGGGATTTGTTGAGTTGATAAAGCAAACTTCGGTGGTGTGGTCACAACGGAGACTTTGTTACTCTAAGACGCTTAGGCTTTAACTGTGATTTTTATACCTTCAGCTTGGCTTATAAGTAACTGACATTAACTATATATACTCGCAACCAATTCGCTCATTCGTTTTAAATATTAAAGGGGGATGCAAGCGCACAAAAACAATAACTAGAAATGCTGCATATATCAACGATAACAACAACAACAACAACAACAACAACAACAACAACAAAAGGCATATATCAATGCTGAATGAACCTAACTGCATATCCATCTAACATTCAAAAGCATTATTACTCTCAATACTATCTAAGCTAACGAACTTTTCCAAATGGATAGATAATGTTGTTCAGATCACTTGTGTTTTTTTTTTTGTTTTCTTTACTTTTGTTTTTATTTTTTGCATTGCTTTGCTGAAATTAAACAAATACAATACGTAATTGAAAAGCGATACGGCATTTGCTGCCAAATCTTCACGCGCAGAAGGAGTAGAAGATGTAAACATTTGTCATGTGTTTTCTTTTTTCGTTTCATTGCTGTTATGATGGTTTTTTTTTTTTTTTTATACAACCGGTTGGCCAGTCTTGCTCGATGCGTGACCGCAGACGACCTTACATTAATACAGATTAGTTGCATACATACATACAAGAAGACAAGTGCAAGGCAATTGCGGATAAAAGAAATCAACTCAAAGGCTTGATTCTGAACCACTGAAGAACTGGTATGAGAATGGAATTTAATTAAGATAACTAACTTAACGGTATAGTTTTTTGTTTTTTGTTTTTGTCTTTCTCTTAAATAAGGGCAAAAGAAAAAAAACACCAAGAGCCATATAAATAAAATGAATTGAAACTTCGCGGGGACACGTCTAGGGGAGGGGAGGGGGAATAAAAATGAACATTTAATCGAATCTTTTTCAGTTTTCACAAATCTGAAGATTCGTCCAAATCATCCAAACAATTTGGCATTTTTTCTATTTGTTGCATTTATTAAATGGCAGCGTTTAACATGATTTCTTGGCTATCGACCAACATTTACTCGCACAAATTAATTAAATTCATTTAATGTTTGTTTGTTAGTTGTGTAGCATAACGTAACAATTATCATATTTAACCTAAAGTCTGTGAGACAAAATACAAAATGCAAAAAAAAAAGAAGCAAAACAACAACCACAACCACAACAACGAAGTACATATGTACATATTGCAACATCTGTGACATGTTTAATAAAAAATAGAAAAAGCAAAAAACAAAAACAAAAAGGAAAATTTTTAGTTTAAAAAAAATAAATAAATAAATAAATAAATAGTAATAATAACACAATAACAGACAAAGACGTGGCAAATCATTATCTACCGAAAACACTTCCTTATTGCAAACATATGCACATGTGTGTACGCGTGTGTTTGTGTTTATGTTTGTGTATGTGTGCGTGTGTATGTGTATGTGCATGCATGCATTATTATTATCATAATAATATATATATATATATATATATATATACATACATATGTTTGAACTCATGCATAATAAGACCAAAACACAAATGGACCTACATACATGTTAATGTTTAATCCGAATGTAAGTACATACGACTCGATTTATATAAACGTTGACTTCGCACAAACATACGAACACACACACACACACACACACACACTCATATATATATATATATATATATATATGCACATACATGCACATACATACACATATGCATACATACATGCATACATATATGCCTTACAGGGTGGCTTAGTTTAGGTGAATGGAAGTAATTAAAAAAAAAAAAAAAAAGAAGAAAAACTGTAAAAAACGTTTTAATTCAAAATTCAAACTCGTAAAACATAGTCGAGTGTATGTAGGTAACTGGGTTACGTAAGACTTAAAGCACATGCTATCACCCTGTATGTTTGACTGTTAACCATAATGTTAATAAATAAAAATTGCCTAATTATGCGATTTCGTTAAAAAAAAAAAAAAAAAAAAAATAGTGAAAGGTCTTTTTAACTTTCCGAAAAATATTTAACCTAATAAAATACTAATAATTATTCGTTCCTTTTCGTTTCAATTTATTTATTTATTTATTTATTTATTTTTTTTTTTATTCATTTATTTATTCATTTATTTTTGCAACCTTCACGTAATATATACATAAATATATATACATATATATATATTTATACATTTTTTTTCTTTTCTTTTCTTTTACAATTCTCTTTCTCCTTCTAAGCAATATAAAAATTTTCCTACGAAAAAATAAAATATATTTTGAATAGATTGTTGAAAAGCGCAATAATTTACACATGACTTCACATACACGATTTATGAATTAACAATTTTATGATGTCCATTACGTAATCTATCAGTAGGTAATTTTTTAATATCTTGTGTAGTTTTCTTGCATCGCTTTGAAAAGACAATCATTTTCAGGCCAAATAATCAAAGACTAGGGAAACGTTCGTGTCGCGTTCTTTTTGAAAACTAATTCAAATTTTATTAAGGATTCACTTATACTCTCTCTCTCACTCTCTCTCTCTCTCTCTCTCTACCGTCTCGTAGCGACCTCAATTTTGCCCAAAAGGTAAAGAAATCTTGTGAACTCTTTTTACTTTCACTACTCCTTTCTTATCGCGCACCTTAAACAATGCCTGAAATGTTGAGAAATGACATTCGCAAGATTTTATGGAGACGCGAGTTCTCTACGCAGAAGTACTTACAAACCAACCACTATTGAAAACTTGAACTATGCTTTTCCGATCTGATATATGTCAAGTCATTTCGGCGATTTTTGACAGATTTTTTTTACGAGATCAACGGCAAACGTTTCGCTACAGGGTAAGTGAACGAAGCTACAATTGAAATATGCAGTTAATCAGTGGGGAGCTAAGTAAATGCTATAGAAATTGCTTCTTTTTTTTTCTACAACAACTGTATCGTCATTTCGTTGTTAAAACATTACAAAAAAAAAAAAACATAATCATAAATAACTCACACATGTGCACACATCCTTACAAAATTGTTTCCAATACAATTAAATTCGAAAAAAGGAAAAGGACTGAAGTTCGTGCCGTAAGGTAAGGTAGCATTACCTCATTATAAGGTTAATCGGTTTTCGTCAACTTTACGTATTTGTTTAACTCTTTTTTGAAATTAAGTTCGTACCGTTAAACTGCAGCTTTCAGGATAGTATAGGTTTTTATTTACAATTCTTAGGAGATCTATTTACAAATTATTTACAGGAACTTATATTGGGTCGTATAAGCAGTTGCGAGCTTCATTTGGTAGCCTACTATCTTAAAATGACTCCAAACTGTCATGGGGTTGACAGTCTCCTGCCTGCTGACACCTTGCGTCCCGGTCTTGCTTCACCAGTTGAAAAATTTCATCGATTTTTCCAGTAACTGCTGGATGCATCGAAACAATGACATCGAAATTTCCGAAACGCAATCGACCAAACCATTTCTGGGTCCGTCGTTCATTTCAGCATTTTTCCCGTACACTTGACAATATGTTTTTTTTCTTTTTGCAGCGTTTTCACGTTTCGCGTTTTGTGAACTCTTTAATTATCGTTCGGGTCTTGCTCGTTCGAACATTGCGATTCGACTCTCTTTTCTCGACTCTCACGGGTCACTTTCGATTGGACTTTTTTTTATATAAGCAAGTTACCATTACCTAAATTCATCCCGACATTTTCAATCCGTTAATTCTTTTTGCCAGTAAATTGTCTACAAATTGTTGACGTTGTTGTGTTTTTGTGTTTCGCCAGTCGCCAACTGCATGACGCCAGTAACACGCCATGAATGTATATTTGGTTTTCCACCTCTTTACAATTTGGTTTCTTAGAAAAGGAACTAATTGTGAAAAATGAAAAATTCAATCATCAAATATGGCATTTGCGTCAAAATATATTTTCAACTTCAGTTATTTAAGTGTCTTTCCCTTGATTACATACATTCCGGCTATTTCCAATGCCCTCTTCTTCTTCTATCCTATTCGTAACAAGAAAGCTTGTCATTCTACACCGAAATAGACATATCCTACGCTGTCGCAACCGCGAACAGCAAATGCGAAGTCTGTCAAGCCTGCCAACTACTACACGAAATATTGAATGAGTGACAGAGAGAGGGAGTAAACAATTCATTTTTGGGTGCAACTATTATTACCGTTTACCTCAATGCTTTCCATTTTTGTTTCAATTACACGGACATTCGGACATAGAATAAGAATTTCTTGCCTTTTTTTTTTTTGATTTTTCTATCCACCACCGAAAGACACAGGATGTACTCATTTTGTCAAAACGTTTGCCTCAGGCAACCCATTGAGTATATTTGTATATATTTTTGGTCAACATTACATTCTGAATCGATCTAATACTGTCTATCTGTCCGTCTGTGTAACGTCTACGCTAGAGGTTCTCCTGAAGCTATTGGCCTTACATTGGCCATTGACAAAAACCTTGCAATTTCTCGCACTTAAGTTAATACTGAAAATACACCGATCTACCTACATAATATTTAACTGAACTGAAACTTATGAATTTTAATGATATTTTTTTACTAACCATAACTTTCAAGAAATCGACTAAGAACAAATTGTTCGTCCCTCATGCTTTTAGATATGCAAAGACAAACTGATTTTCAAAAAGGCATCATGCATACTAAGTTTAAAGATATAGTTATCCTAATTAATGGAAAGTACTGGAAATGTTATCTACTAACAAAGTTTAGTGAAATTTTATGAGTTTAAAAATTGTAGCGTTTGTACAATGAAAACAAATGATAATAATTTTATTTATTTACATATAATGCATTGGTTAAATAATAGAAGAAGAAGAACTCAAAATTTGCATGTAATTTGCAAAATGCTCAATTCTACCTTGAAAGGAGCAAGCAAAAGGTCATACAATTTAAATTGTAAATAAAAATTCAACTTATAACGCTTGGTTACAAACGAATTTGAAGATTTGCTAGGAAAGATGTGCAGTGACTTTGCAAAGAGATCCAGCTTCAATTATATAATGGGAAAGATTATTATGTAAGCGATAATTGTTCAGGATTAAGGTAGCCGTCCTGTGTGAATGTCAATACGTTAGCCATTACATACGTACATGACTATTTTTTCAAGCGCATTATTTTCTATAGTTTTGACTTCGAAATCTTGCTTCTACTAATTAATGAACATTTTACAAATTCCGTTCATGCTAGCGAAAAACGTAGAGCGAGCGCACACATCAAGCATTAAAATTCAAGTTAAATACATTGAAAACAAAGAAAATATGAACACATCGAAATTATCAGATATATGATGCGTATAAACATCCTAAACTTTTTACTAAGCATTGCCGGGATTAGCAAGTCATATGGTTTTTTATGTAAACAAAAATATGAAAACACATGTTCCCAAAAAAAAAAAAGAATCATTTATTGTAATCTAAAGATACAATTTCTTCAATTTGCTTACAATAGCATTACAAAATATTTTAAATTATTACAGAATTTGTAAGTTTTGCAACATATTGTCGTAACAGTTTTAAATTTCATTTATTTTTTTATTTTTTTTTTTGGGAAGCCTATGTTGCTTAGATGCTCGATTTCCTCAATTTTACTTCTCGAAAGCTAACTCAAAATTCAACCTGTCTTAATACGCCTGCAGTTTTGTTAACTATGACTTGTCTTTACGTCATGAGATTGTTAAGAAACAAAAAAATTGGAAAGCAGGAAAATGATGTGCTGATTATATAGATAAAAAATACACTTTTTTATAGATCAAAAAAATTGCTGAAAAATAAGGCCCAAAAAGAAGTTTCACAGAATCGAAATTAATTGAAAGCAAGAACTAAAGTTTTGGTGGCAGTACTGCCAGGTAATATTATTCTGAAGGTATGGCATAAAATAAATTGCATCGCAATGACGTGACAGTCGCAATATCATATTTTACTCTTTCAAACGGATTTTACAGTTTTGACTTTTCACTAGGCGTAGGAGGTAGTAAACTTGTTTCCTTGTCTCAGGTTTTTGTGACTTTATTATTGATTAAAATTGATATTAAAATTGATATCTGGCGCCTGAAAACTGAAAAGAGTAACTTATGATTTACGATTGCATTGTGACGTCTGTGTAAAGTTGCCCAGGAAAGTTTTGGTGAACATACAAAGGTGATTCGATTGCAGGCGATAAATCCGTTTTCTTGATTTTTACTTATTACATGATGAATGATATTAACTTCTGCTCTATTTATAAAAATAATTGAAAAATCTATGGTTCGCGTCAACTTTTAACTAAAATTAAATTTTTTTTTTTTTTGTATATCATATATCTATTTTTTTTAATTTTTCATAAGATCGCATTTTTGTAATATTTAAAATTGCCATCTCGGAAGCACGCCTCTTAATTTAGAATATTGCAATTATAGTTACTGCTTGGCAACACTAAATATCACATAGTGAAAAAAAGAAAAACTCATATAGCGAGGAAGAGATCGTATTAAGCTTTCAAAAAAAATAAGAATTACATATAAAATTCTAAATTCTACTTATAAAGTAAAGAAATTCTGTAAATATTTTAATAATGTGACTAAACACAAAACCTGACGAAAAAAATTGTACGGAACATATATTTTCGAAAATTTCAATTGAAAAAGGTTTTGTCTGTCATTTTTCAAGGAGAATATCCGTAAATACACAGAAACATCAGTCATATAAAAAGAAAGAACGGGGAAATTGTATATTTTTGTAGAGGAGCTTATAGGCCGTTTTATTTTGTTTATTAAGAGTCATGGAGCACATAGATGGCCCTGCTGCGGGCCATAGACAACAAATTTCAGCAAAGAAAAAATCTAAAAATAAAAAGAAAAACTTCAAAACAGAGGGGGTGGCCAATGACACAACATCGAAAAACTTTGATGATGGTCTGGTGGGGGAAGCGGCAAAGGTCAACGGTAATGGATTGAATGATCAACTGAAGCAACAGCTGAACATAGACACCCAGGTCAATGGCCTAGTAACAACATTTGAAGCAACACAAACTAATCAAACACTTTCAACCATAGCGGCCAGTTCTTCGAAAACTAAAGAACCTGCGGAAGATGGGTGCAAAAATATAAATGGGCACCATCATCATGGGTCAGAATATAATTCACCCGAAAAAACAATTGAAACAGTGGCCATAGTTAAGAAAACTAAACGAAAACGTAACAATAAGAAAACATCAGCGGTATCTAATAAATCTGAATCCGAAAACGGATATTGCCTGAACGATGTCTCTTCTATGGAAATTAACGCTGACGCAACTAAACAACAACTGCCCAATGGTTTGGCGTACGAGACCATTGAAAATAAATCTCCTCAAAAGGAGAATGAATATGTATCAAAGGAATGTCTCAGTAATACCACTGCCAGTTGTGAAATTACACTTACAAACGAAGAGGAAAAATCTCGCTCTGCTCCCACCCATTCTCAATCGATAGCAGCATCTAAAGAATTGAATTTAGCTAATGTTCATATTTCTTATAAGGAATATGAATCCGAATTGCAAATGCATGTAAGTATTGTAAGTTGGTGTGTCAGTTGAAATGCTACAACTTCAATTCTCATTAAAGGATATTATGCGTTTAATACAAGCCGAATTATCGGAGCCGTATTCCATCTATACGTACCGCTATTTCATTTACAATTGGCCAAAGTTATGTTTCTTGGCTGCCCACGGCAATGAATATGTTGGTGCCATTGTGTGTAAGCTGGATATGCATATGAATGTAAGGCGTGGTTACATAGCTATGTTAGCCGTACGTAAAGAATATAGGAAACTTAAAATTGGCACAACTCTGGTCCAAAAAGCCATTGAGGTAATTTAAGTGAATTCAAGAATTTTAAAATTTTTATTGGACAGGAAAACAGATCTTCAGTGAATGCTTTTATTTTGTTTTGCCGTAATATCTGCTTCGCTTGTAGGCAATGTTAGCCGATAATGCCGATGAAGTTGTCCTGGAAACCGAAATGAGTAATGTGCCTGCACTGCGTTTATATGAGAATTTGGGTTTTGTGCGCGACAAACGCCTCTTCCGTTACTATCTGAACGGTGTGGATGCTCTCCGTTTGAAACTTTGGTTTAGATGAGATTATTTTGCCCAACATTTGATTTTTAATTTAGCCAAATTATTAGCGTGGCTATTCAAAGGACAACTAAAGTTCGTGAACCAGAAAACAGTAATGTTAGCATTAGAAGAATTGTTCAAAACAGAAACGAACAAGAAAATTCACTTAATATTAGAATTTGTTTAAATTAATTTAAAAAAAAAAAAAAAAAAAACAAAATACAAAAAAATTGACTTACTATTCTCGTCATTGAGACTTGCAGACACAGGGAGCAATGAATTAACAGAAAATTGTAAATTACTGAATACATGCAGGCATTCACCCACCCACTACACCTCCTCCTCACTCACACGCACTCACGCACACACGCACACTCACTCACTCACACACTAAACACACACAAAACGTAAAAATAATCAAATGTGTGCGCGCGTGTGCGTGTGTGTGTATGTATGTGCATTTTTCTTTCTTTTAACATATATTTTGTAAAAGATCTTCATTGTTTTGGATTTTGAAAATTAATTTGCCAGCAAAAAAGAAATAAACGATTGGAGTATTTAGGAAAACTGTTAATGTCGTTTATGAAGTTAAGTAGAGAAGCAACAAAATAAGCTTTGCCTTCATCCGCCGTCATGAAACTGAAATTTGTCTATATTTGGCTTATATTAATAATAAATTTCATGTACGCAAACTTTGTTAATATGTAATAAGTAGCTAATAATTCATTAATTAGCCGTAAATACGCGAAAAAACTTTATTAACTGATAATTTAAAAAAAAAAAAAAGTTGTGGCTTAACTAAATTATAAGCAATGTGTTCGTTCATTCTTCGATCTTATTAGCTCCTTTGCTCCTACTACTTAATAAATTCTTCTATTTATTTTGTTGTATTAAATACCTTTTGCATCCATACGCTCATACTAACGATCTATTTGTTAATTGAATTTATTAAAAAGAGAAATATATATTTATATATACACATATAGAGTGAAGACACAATATAATAATTAATATAATCAGTAACACATCTTCATTACATATTAACAAGCATATATGTATTCGATATTATCATAGAACACGTACGCACACCTATGCCGGTGGGCGTATGCGTAGGTTACGATTATGAAAAATGTTGAAATTGGGTTAAAGGAAAAAAAAAAAACAAGAAGAAAAAGAAGAGAAGAAACCACAACGTCGGAAGGAAATTATAATAAGCGAATTGATCGAAGAACACAAAATTGCAAAAAAATCAACATTTAAAAAAGAAAATCAATGTAAATAAAGAATATTCAAAATATAATGTACAGGTATGATGTTTTTTAAATGAAATAGTCGAGGAATAAAAATATTGTAGTTGTTATTTGTACGAAGGAGCGTACACAAATTTAATAACAAACAAAGTTAATTACTTTTGTTTTTTAATATTTTTTCTTTTCTTAAAAAAATTTCTCGTCCACACAAAAAATTCCACATTTCAATTAAGACCAACTTAAAGCTACACTGACTGAAAATTGGCAGTAGTAAATATGCTTCGATTTGGCCAAATCACGAGCCACCCCGGATACTCTTCGTGGGAGACATGAGTTGCATTGTTTTATTAGAGCCTGATGATGTATTGGCCGATGTACTCAAACGTATTTGTTTCAGGTCGTTGCCCACTGACTTTTTAGTATTTTGTCTGTGTTGTTTCACTTCTTTATTCTTAACCTCTGGCACTGACAATGTCGTATCAAAATCTTTCGATTTGCCGTTGGATGATTCCTCTGTTTTATCGAATAAATCGCTGACTTCTAAAATTCGTGGCTTGAAGAATGCATTCGGCTTAAGTATTGCGTTCTCGGGCGTTTTAAACAAACTTAATAAGCCCCATTGCTCTTCATTATCATGCTCATGATTCTGATCTACTTCAGATTCTAATATCCAGCCTGCGTTACGCACTTCTATACGCAAACGTTCGCATTCCTCTAAACTCACATTTTTACTGACATTTAATGCCTGTTCCAAAGGGTTAACGATATACATTGCTGAATGATCGGGCTTCTCCAATGCCCGCCCCTCATTCAACGAAATAGCTTTATTGTGAAAGTTAAACTGAGAGTAATATTCAAAGAATTGCAACAACAATTCACTAATTTTGCTCTTATTTCGACTTTTGAAACCGATCGCTTGAAAGTCCCGAGCAAATGTACAATTAACGTTATCTTCTGTAATGCGTATGTCACTGGGTATAGCTGATTTAAAAAGAGTATTAATTGAAGGTAATACTGGCTGTCTAGTTTGTTGCAAGAAAAATATAACCAGACAAGTGAGAGAAAAGTTTGTAATCCATCTACCTGGAGAGGGATTCGTTAAACCGCAGGCGTTCGCCCAGCGTCGTATGCAAAATGTAAGCGGCCTTACACGCTCATCAAATTCACCAAACATATATAACAATTCGGACATATAAAAACCGGACCTGGAAGTAAATAAATAAATATAAAGACTTAAGTTTCACGAAAAAAATCATTTTCTGTTTGCTAAGTTTGGTAAGTTATTCATCGGTTCACAAATGCATATACATGTGACATGTGTGTATTAGTGTTAGTTTGTTATCTGAAAAATTCTACATAACATATCTTATCTAATCTATGCGAGAAACGCATTGATAAAGCCTGAGTAATACACAGTCGAGGTGTTTCATCCAACTTTTTTGCTTTGTATAGAAATAATCATTGATTGTATACACACCTGCTAGTAAATCTTAAAAGATTTTTTTTTTTTTTTTAAATAAGAAAACTAGAGGCTTGTAACGTGCAAGTGCAACTTTAAAAATATTTCACTCAATTGAAATTGAGCCATAGTTAATAGTATAGATTATACAGACTACGCAAGTCCATTGTACCCGTTAGACTTGCATCATCGAATAAGTTATTAATAAAACGGTTATTAAATATTTTAATTAACGTTTTCGGACGTAACGGAGAAATTTTTAACCGTTAATTTTAATTTTTCTTGTTTGCGTTACCCAGATTATCAATACTTCTTTGCGGACGTAGTGATGGCCGCTGGAAATTCTCTAGAGAAACAAATTGGTTGTGTAAAGTACACATTGTTTTGCTTCAATGTGGTCGCCTGGATGATCGCTACTTCCCTGTTTGCTTTGACAGTATGGCTAAGAGCAGAGCCAGGCTTCAATGAATGGCTACGTATCCTGGAAGCTGAATCTTTTTATATTGGTGTCTATATTCTAATCGCCATTAGTATCATCATGATGGCGGTAGCTTTTTTGGGCTGTTTAAGCGCACTTATGGAAAATACTTTGGCCTTGCTGGTGTACATTTGCGCACAAATTTTCAGTTTTATAATTGCGTTGTCTGGTTCAGGTGTTTTACTTAACTATAGCACCATGCATTCCAGTTTACAGCCTTTGCTATTAAATAGTTTAAATCGTTTTGTTAGCACCTCCGAAACGAGGTATTCATCATACGTTTTAAATATGATACAAGAAAATATTGGATGCTGTGGCGCGACCGGTCCCTGGGATTATTTAGATCTTTATCAACCCCTGCCAAGCTCGTGCCGTGACGCGGTCAGCGGCAACGCCTTCTTCAATGGCTGTGTCGATGAACTCACTTGGTTTTTCGAGGACAAGTCGTCATGGATTGTAGCATTGGCTCTTACATTAGCCATGTTAAATATTGTTTGCAGTGTTATGAGTTTCATTCTTATACAAGCTGTCAAAAAGGAGGAGGAAGAAGCCCGTGCATATCGACATTAAAATCAATCAGCTCTGCTAAAATTTATTATTGCATAGGCTTGTCGATTTTTTATAACTAGATCTTAAGATGATTCATTATTTTACGAATAAATAGCAAATAAGTTTAAAATGAATAAACTAAGACCAAGAAATTTAAAAGAATCTTTCTTTGAAAGAAAATGAATCGTTATATGAAGATTCAAGGACGTCTTTTTTAAAAAACCAAAAACCGCACCGCATCTATCATACTTACAGATTGCTCATGGATAGATCAATTTCCAAGTTTAAGTGCTCGTGGTGGTATTTTATAATTGGCACACGTGCCTGAAGGATACGGCGCACATGGCAAACGCCTGGTAAAAATAATTGCAACATATCACCAATACTCTCCATTTGTCTTTGGGTTTGAGAACGACCGTTTATTAAATTCTCTTTGGTATGAAATACTAAGCGCGATTCCTCGCGTGTTTGATTTTCTTTTGGTTTACATTCTTGATCGAAGCGCAGTATCAAATCCAGATCGCATCCCATTTTACCAAATCCATTCACTGAAGAACCAAACGGTATAGCATTTGCTAAAGGAAACATTCCGTACATGGCTTGCTGAACTTGAAAAGCGGCTAAGAATCGTAGACGAACCCCTAGATCATTTAGCTTAGTGTTTTGATAAAGCACGGATAACTGCTCGTCCATGTTAGTGGCGTCACGTAATAAGGAATTTAATTCTGCTTGCTCTATGCATAAATTCCCATCAACTGTACATAACGACGGCACTTTACTTAATTCGATTTCACGTTTTAATGGCTTTTTACTCGCGGCTCTAAACCAAAGGAACGGAGATCTTACTGGAACTCCAGTCATTTCATCATTATAAGCAGAGCAATTTATGGCGACGGCAGCTTCTTCAGAATTTTCGTACTCCAACAAAATATAATGTCGATTGTCTTCGTGTGGCACACAATAGTGATGAGCACCCATTATGCGCCCATAAGTGCTACAGTAGTGATATAACTCAGGAAAGGATTTCTGCGAACTAACCTGTACGACAATGCTTCGCGTCGCCTGTAATTGCCGCTCCAACACAATATCTTCCAAAGAATTCTTATGAACTACACAATAAACCAAAAAAGGAATAATCATTATTGTTAGAGTTGTTTACATTTTAAAAAGAGAACATATTTAGCCACTTACAGACATGGTTATCTGGCGGTGCATTACTGGTGGAATAGTTTAAAGAGTGCAAACGTTTAAGATAGAATTTTAATGTGTAAAAACGACGGTTGATTGTTTGCATAATTATTGCAATTTAAATGACAATTCAAAAGATTGTAGTCAAGTCGAGCAACAGTCGAGAGATGGAAATATTCAAAATGAAAAAAAAAAAAACCAAAAAGAAGAGTTTAAGTAAACAGCTGATTCAGTCAGCAGGAAATCAACATGTCATGGGAAATCTCTAAAGAAAAATCTCGTCGTTGCTTTCGATGACGCTGGCAACACAGTTTTGTGCACATGGAACTGATGAATATGTACATTTCACTTTCAACAAATATTGTGTAGATTGTTGCGGAATTGCATTGAAAATTAAAAAAGAAAGTGGCTAAAGAAAAGACAAATATAAAAATGAATTTAGAAAAGAAAAAAGGGGAAAACGTGTCAAAAGGAAACGTTGTTGGTGGTGTTTTGCAGGATGAACGTTTTCAGCATCTGGTCTCGGATCCTCGATTCAAAATTCTTACCAAGGTTGAGAGGAAAGTAAAGATCGATGAACGTTTTCAGGAAATGTTCACAAATAATAAATTCAAAGTTAAATGCCATGTGGATAAATATGGTCGTAAAATTAATAAGAGTTCTTCAGAAGATCTGAGAAGGTATTATGAATTAGACTCTGATGAAGATGATGAAGAAAATTTCGAAACCAAGGAACGTTTAAAGGAAGAACAAGCTATCTTACAGGAAGAAAAAAACGATAAAATTGAGGATTCAGTGAAGGATAGCGAAGAAATTGCTGTAACATTAAGCGATCGTTTATTGGATCCTAATATCGATTATGCTAGAGGAGAAGGTGATCTCCTGACTGACTCATCTTCAGATGAGTCCGAATCCTCAAAAGAAGAGCCTATTTTATCAATGGATAATGTACGGCAGGAATGGGAGGAATTAAACAATGATGCCGAAACTATTCAGCATTCAACGCATCGATTAGCGTTATGCAATATGGATTGGGATCGTATTCGAGCCATAGATTTAATGATGTTGTTTAGTTCTTTTTTATCCCCCGGAGGTAGTATATTAAGTGTAAAAATTTATCCCTCCGAATTTGGGAAAGCGCGTATGGCAGAAGAAGATTTGCATGGCCCACCTGAATTGGTAAACTTAAATGGTAAAACTAATAGGGACATTCAAGAGGTGACATTTGAAAATGTATAAGAAGTACTTTTTTTTTTTTAATTAAAGTATTTTCTATAATTTCAGAAGGATGAAGAAGATTCTGAAAGTGGCGAAGATTTATTACAAGAGCAAGATAGCGACGCCGAAGAAGGAGATGATTATCACATTGAGAAACTGCGACAATATCAACTCAGTCGTTTACGTTATTATTATGCGATTGTGGAGTGTGATAGCGCAGCTACCGCCGACAAAATTTACAAAGAATGCGACGGCTTAGAATACGAAAGTTCTGCTACTCTTATAGACTTACGTTTTGTACCGGACGATACGAACTTTGATGAGGATGAACCAACGGACGTTTGCTATGAACTACCGGATATAAGCAATTATAAACCACGTCAATTTACCACTACTGCTCTACAGCAAGCTAAAGTCGACTTAACTTGGGATGAAACCGCAATTGATCGCAAAGAATTAGGTGAGAAACTCTCCAGTGGGAAATTAGATGACATCAGTGAGAAAGAGTTACGTAAAATTGTAGCTTGTAGTAGCGAAGATGAAGATAAGGATAATTATGAGAGAGAGCCTGAGACACAGCATAAAGAGAGCGAAAAGCCAGATCGGAAACTTGATAAAAAAGAGGAGATCATTAACAAATATAAAGCTCTGTTAGCGGAAATTACCGAAAAGGAGTTACAAGAGAAGGAAGGAAAAAAATATGATATGGAATTTACGTGGCAGGTATCCAAGGATGACGAAGTAGATAATAAAGAGCTCGATTTGAGCGAAACGGATAAAAAAGATTTAACGCCCATCGAAAAAATAATGCAGAAACGTGCCGCAAAGAATAAAAAACGAAAGGAAGAACGCAAAAAGAAAAAATTAGAATTTAAATATAATGGAGAGGGGATTGACAATTCCGATGCAGGGTCCGATTCAATTCCCGAAGACATTGATATGAATGATCCTTATTTTGCAGAAGAGTTTGCAAATGGCGATTTTATCGAGCCCGTTGGAAAAGTTAGAGAAAAAAAGAAAAAGCGTAAAAATCTAAAGAGCGAAGATAGTGAGGAAGATGAAAAACAACTCAAAGAATTGGAATTGCTTCTAGATGACGATGAGGCTGATGAAAAATACAAGCAACATTTTAGTTTAGCAAAAATTATTAAAACCGAACAAGAAATGAAATCCAAAAAGAAGAGGCATAAGTATGCGAAAAAATCAAAAGATTCTGCCCTTAAAGACAATCTGGTTGAAGATACTTTTGAAATGAATGTCAACGACGAACGTTTTCAGGCGGTCTTCAATTCGCACGAATTTAACATTGATCCTACAAATCCTCATTTTAAAAAGACTAACGGTATGGAAAAGTTGATATCTGAAAAAATGAAAAGAAAGTGCATAGACGACGATGTGCAAAAACCGGCCACAACGAATAAAAAGCAAATCGAGAATGTTCTGCTGGTCAGAAGCTTAAAAAGGAAGATTCGAATGAATTAAGAATGTATTCACTTTGTAATTGATCCTTACAAAATTTTGTAAAATAAAATTTATATTCGTATATAATGTAAAAATTATGGATTTCGCTTGACTTTACTTATGATTACTTTGACTATTTTCTCCTTGTCACATAAACCAAGAAATATTTCTTCACGGACACTATGTGTGCTCAATACATTCTTTAAAGATTGACAAGAAAGATGTTGTATCCGAGTTGATTTAAATATTCATATTATGCTCAATAAGCCGGCTATTAGGTATTTCAAGCTAACAAGCCCGAACATGCCTATAGAGAGGAAGTAAATAGTTGAGTGCGAATCTAAGGGTCGAAACTCAATTTTGGAAATTTTACGAAGAGCGATAAAGCTTTTGAGGTGTTGCTCTAGACGGTTGCCCAAAACTCCTCGTTAGTACATTGAAAATATAAAATGTACACACAAATGCATAAAATGTCGTGAACGTGCTACTAGCACTGCCAACATTTTATTCCAAACGACGTTTTTTACCAAATGGGTCAATTCGACCGAAAGTTAAAAAATGAGTAAAATCTGCTAACACGCACGCCCATAATATAGATAAAACTGAGACAGCTTTGAAAAAAGATCATTTCTTCATATATTCAAGATACTTCTTTTCCACGGATTAAGTTTGTAAATGTCTTCAAATGCTAAAACATATTTATCAGCAATTGTGGCTCTCCCCGTAAAAGGAATATTGTAGAAAAAGAATTTTAATTAACATTAAGGATCCCAGTAATGTTTTTATGAAAGGACGCACATAAAAATTTTACATGATTTCCATTCTTTGTTTATGCGTTACATAAGTATTAGTGACATTATTTTTATTAGTTTCAATACAACGGAAAAATCCGATATGCATTGA
Organism: Glossina morsitans morsitans; assembly: GCA_001077435.1. Lineage (NCBI taxonomy): Eukaryota > Metazoa > Arthropoda > Insecta > Diptera > Glossinidae > Glossina > Glossina morsitans. Next base: position 28,828 of record CCAG010008264.1, read on the forward strand.
TTATTGAAAGGGGAAAAACCCTTTAAATTCAGTTGTGTTTTGAAATGTTTGGCAACTCTTCGAAAACCCCATTTTGTTGTCTTGGTAGTTTAAACGAAATGTACAGAAACACTGGACATCTAAAAAACATCGTTACGGCCAAATAACGTGTAAAAAATTCTAAAAATTATTTGCTTAGAAAGAATGAATTCGATGAACTTGAAAGTGACAGTCGACATTCGTAAGGTATCAAATATTTTCTATTTGAATGAAAATGACGACAAAAGAAAGCTATCTTGTAAATAAGTGCCGCGTTTACCTACAGTGAAAAAATTGGATTATGTTGCAAGTCGATAGCGTATGTAAATGTAAGATTTTGTAAAAAACAACACGAAACATATTTTTCTTCCTTACTCTTTTCCTTGAAATTATTGAGCAACGTATTGAAAGGACTCGAGTCTGGCGTGGCTTCACACGTTGTATTTTTAATGAATTTTTAAGTTTATTTCCGATGAGACGATTCATTTCGTTTATAATTTATGTTTAGTTGTCATATAATTTATATATCTTCGTCTTCGATATAGTAGGATACCGGCTTGGAGTTAAAAGAATGTCGTTTAGTTTTCCTTCTTTACTCAACACCTAGGAATAAAATGCTATTATATATGCAATGGACAAATGCAAGTCCCTTAAAGTACATATATTAGCAAAGGACAAACGTCCGGGCGGTGTTACCATGAAATGATTATAGGCTCGCGTAACTATGGTAACATTAGCCTTACGGAGCCAAAAAATGCAAAAAATGATGAAGAGATTCACCCAACAAATATTAAAAAAAAAAAAACCTTTGTAAGGGCCAAAATTGAGAAAGCTTGGCTAGAAAGTTTCGCTACACCCATAGTATAAGACGTAGTCTGCCCCATCTGGATACCGGATGTTTTGCTTTCTGTGGAATTTTCTCAATCGTGTAAAGCGTGTCGCTGTGAAAGCGGCTGAGAGAGCAAATAAGAAATAGCATAACGGAGACATTTTCGCTATAAATTTTTTATTATTTCTGTTTCATAACTTAATGTATTTCATAATTGAAATAAATATATGCATATATTAAATGCACAAATAACAAACACAAAAATAAAATTACAATGGATTATAAAGGATGTAACAAAGTTTCTCGTCAACACTGTCGAATTTACTTGAAATTTGGCTAAGGAGGAAATCGAGCTTTTCATATTCTAGCTTCAATATCTTGGCGTTGGCCGAATTATCGTTGTCCACTTTCACCCTTAATATCTGATTTTGCTCCGTTAATAGTTGTTGGATGGATTATTTAAAGCGTCTCTCATTATCGATTTGCTTCTGGAGCAAATCGCGTGTGTCAAATAACGCCTTCCTCTCTTGACTTTAATTTTGGCAGGTGCATATAGCAAAAAGAAAACAAATGTTAAACTTGTTATAACTTTTTGTTTCATGGCGGCGACTCATAAATTGTAATGATTATGTGCTTCTATTATATATTATTTGTTTTTATTAAATAATGATAATGAGACTAATAAATTTGTTGTTTTAATGTAAATTTATCATTTTCCGATTATTTCTCATGTATTTAGTTAAACTAAAAATAATAACAACTTAAACGAAGCTTAACAATTCCGCTTATTTAATTAAATTATAAAAAACTCTTCAAAACAAGACGGCCCAAAGCCACTAGATTAAATTCTTGTTTTAATCGCAATTACCATTAGATTTTCATTTTACAAATATTTAAATTTTTCCGCCGGGACGTAACTACAGAACATATTATTACAATTTATAATATATATAAAATAAAATTTGGTAGGAGAATCGCCATTATTGCAGCGGCATAATAAACACACATGAATACCAAACAACTTGAATCTATTGTATAATTAATTTTTGAAAATTAATTTTTGATTTTCTAATTTATTCACAAAATATTCGTCCACTAATAGTTGGTTTGTTTGTTTACTTATCGAAGAAGAGAACCATCTGTTCCTTTGCGGACTTTGACAGCCGCAATTAAATATAAACAAAAAGTTCTTCCTCTTCTTTCGAAAATCAGCAAATTAACAACAAAAGATTCGCAGGGTTGTGTCAAAAAGGTCCAATGTTGAACACAACGTTCTTTGTTTAAACTCCAAGTTGTTAAATGACTTGAATACAGATATACACAGATGTATACATAAATGTTATGTGTGTTACGACGTCCGTTACGTAACTGAAATCAATATTAATTTCCCCTAGTTTCAAATTAATTATTTTGTTTTACTTTATATCTCAACTTTTGAAAGAAATATTCTTGGATTATATATAAACAAACGGTGATACATTTAATTCAATCTACTAAACTTTTCTTTATATTTTCCTTTTCAAAGACTTCAATTTTTTCACCCAATTTTGTATTTGGTTTGCGTATTTGTTTACTTTTTTTTCTCTTCTTCTTTACATCATTTTGTTATACCAATGAATACCACATAAATTCCATTGTAAATGCATCGAACAAGAAGTCCAACTCGATACGAAAGCAATCGAGGTGCCAAGGTGTCGCGAACATGTCGTCTTGTTCATACGATAGCTTGATAATGAAAATGAGATTTGCATGCAGCTTGTATGGTTGCTTCTTTATACTCACCTCAAGCTTTTATTGAAATTATAGTAGAAAAGCGTTCAAATTCTTTTCTTTGCCTACTTTTGAGCCGCTGCCAAAAATATAATAAAATAATGTTACGATGGTGGAAAGAAAAGCTTGGCTAATGGACAACGTTTCTCGTTTAATTTATTTTTTTCTATTAACTGTTAAGCTTAGTTTAAATTATAGCTAAACGTGATCATGGATACGTTCGTGGTAAGGAAAGTGATCTTTAATTTCTATTTACAAGAAAGTCAGTTAATTTGGCAGACATTAGGTGTTCAGTTCAAAAATTCGAATTTTGTTACGGTTTATTCATATTGCTGCCAAATCGTATAAAAAATTACTTTTAAATACCCTACATGTGCATGTATGTATGTGATTTGGTTTTATTTTACAGTTTTTAACCGAAATTAAAATAAAAAACAAAAGAAAATCCGCCTTAGTCTAGACTAGCAACTCAATGGTCGCGGGTTCTAATCTCAAATGCGGTAAAGTTTTTAATAAAACCGTTAGACTTGGATGCTGCTAGTGCTTTAAGATTTTCGTCTTGGAACTTATTCGCTGGCTAAATTAACAATAATAATAACAGCAATGATAATATAATAAAAAATCATTTGCCTAAAACACTTTTATCGAATTCGTTATTAAATTTTTAAAAATTTGTTGACTAAGAATTTTTAAAAAGAACGTAATTAGAAATGACGTGTGTATAATAAAAGATGGGGAAAACATATTCGAATATATTTTTGTGCCTAAAGCTTTTTGGGAAAGTTTACGGGCATTTGCAGATATAACCAGTATTATATACATGTATATATATATAAATGTATTAATAAAATTTAATCATTTGTTTTTAATCTATTAAATCTGTTATTAAAAGAATGGCTCGCGTACTATTATCATCAATTTTCCCCCTTCTTTTTTACATTCAACTGCATACGCTATGCTTATCATTGCGTTTGTATGTGCGTAATATGTTAGCGGTAAAGTGGGCGTAACAAATGACATTAGAAATGCTTAGAATCGCTTTCTATAACGAATGAAGTATTTCGTCTTCTGAAGCGGGCATTAAATCGTTAATTGGAAACGCATGAATTTTATATTAATAGCATGCATAATGTTCGATTTAATGTTTCAATTTGTTTAATTATTATCTTTCGCACACATACATTTCACATGTACACGTTTTTCAGATTTATAAATGAAATAATATTTGCACAGATCAGTTTGTTTACGTTCATTAACGATAGCGTACGGTTCTAAGATTGATTCTCGCTTCAGTTTTCTTTAGTTGCCAGAAAAATGCATTTATTCTACTTTCATATTTGTCTATTGGTCGTGCTATCACTAAATTTCATCGAATGCGCTTTGAATAGAAATCTAAAAGTTGCCTGTAAAACGGAACAAGGGTTCAATGTTGACTGGTAAGGATATCATAAGCAAGACAGATTGCTTTTTCTTTTCTTTTTTTTTTTTTTTATCTGGGACATCCAGTTCATTGTTCATTGTTCATTTAGCAAACAGTCCTTTCCAATTACAAATATTTCGCGAAACATTGCATAAACATATATACGCATGAAAGTCTCATTTATTTCATATGCCGCAAGCATTTGTTTGCTATTAATTATTTTTAGTAATAGTTGGGTTTCATCTGTCAGGATAATTGCTACGTTGTATTTGAATATTTCATTTAAACTTATTATTATTATTATTATTATTATTTTATTTTTTTGAAAGGTATTATTTGTATAAGCTGCCTAAACATTACACGTCGGGTAATAAACGAAATTCGGAACCGAAAGGATATGATTATATGTTTGCGACAAGTGATGCGCATGAAAATTGGCAATTTTCCGAACAGAAGATTAAGATGACAACTTCAATGCCGGGAAAGACTATGGTCGATTTATTTGATGATCCGTCGGTGCTGTTAATTGCTTATAATGATGAATTTCCTGATGGTACTGTAAAAAGTGGTGGTGCTCACGCTAAAGGTGTCCTGGCCACAGATGGGGTAACGGGTTTCTGGTTGATCCATTCAGTGCCCAAATTTCCATCCATACCCCATTATTTATATCCGGCTACTGCTGCAATATATGGGCAAAGCTTTCTGTGCATAACTTTCTCAGCATCAGAGGTGGAAAAAATTGCTACACAACTTTTAGTGAACGCGCCAAATATTTATTTTGACCGAGTGCCACCGAAACTGGTAGGTAAATTTCCCCTTTTGGAATTGGTCATCGATAAAGAATGGAATCGCACAGAGCCTTACTACAACATTCTGGATATTAACTCATTGGAGAATGTGCATTTTAAATCATTTGCTAAATCCAGTAAATATAATCAAGAACTGTATGAAGATTTAATGGCGCCTGAATTGGCAAGCAATTTACTCGTCGAGTCCTGGCGTAACGGTGGCGGTAATATTGCCTCGAATTGCAGTCTGGGTCAAAAGGTTTACAATGTTAAGGAGATTAAAGGTAATCAGAGATCTTTAGCTTTTAGATCATCTCAAGATCATTCGAAATGGGCGGTTTCACAAAGTACCGGATTCAAAGTATTTCATTGGCGGATTGGCGGCACATCGCCTAATTGGATATGCGTGGGTGATATTAACCGGCAGCAGGGTCAGCTTAACCGTGGCGGCGGCCAACTATGTCAAAAAAATAAAATCGTTTCCGGACTATATAGTTCTTTAATTAAAGATTATGAAAGTTGTTAAATTATTTAGTTGATAACGAATTAATTTTTTTCTTTCTTATGAATGAATCGAATGCATCTACTTTAGAGCAAAAAAAATTTCACTTCAACGTTTTATCTAATAAGAATAATCCTTTATGTAAGTAAGTAAGTAAGTTTATCATAATTTGTTATTAATTCAATTTTAATAATATAGTTTAAAAACCTAATTTATTTTTAATAAACCATGAAATATATCAATTTTTATAATAATATGCTTCACTGTCGTAATCATTTCATTGCCTTAACTAAATTTTTAATACAAACATGCCTCGTATTTCTTTCTCTCTTAATAATAATTAACGTAAATTGGTTTGACATAATTTGGTTTCAATATTCTTTCATATATATTCTTCATTTCCCCGTCTTCCTTCTTGCCTGTCATCGCTTAAACTTGTTTCAACAAATCTATATATATATACATATAAAGAAGATAAAATTTAAAGAATCGAACTGAACTAAATAATGCCTTTCCTCACACTAACACTAGCGTTTCTTTTGAATTCTATTCCGATATTGTTGAAAATTCGCTAAGTAACAATTACTTTAAATTTATTTTCATCTATAATATGGATGTAGTAGTGCGTTTCTCTACTGTCTCCTCACGGTGCGTTCTCTGCTCTCCTCTCTATGCAGGCCATGTCGAGGCGGTGAAGTGCTAGCGTTAGTTAAGCGAGTTTTGCGTGATCGTTTAAATTTTGCCATATCCTCGCCGAATACATCGCCCGTACGCAAAGCTGATATTAGGTCATCGAATTCGCCTTTGTTGTCCCCTTTAGCTGAGCAATCCGTACCGTTATTTGATTTCAAGCCTAAATTTCTAGCCACCGAAGACATCAAGCCTTCTTTGTTCTTCCGTTCAATTGTTCGTTTCTTAAGTTCGGCTTCCTGTTTTGCTCGTTTCTCTTCTTCTTCTTGACGGCGGCGTAAATTCTCATTATCCTGACGAGCCTCAGCAAAGGCCGTAAGAAAAGCATCAAATATACCAAAGAACTCGTCCGGTTGTAAGATGGCGCCATCTTCACCGAAAAGACGGACCGCTCGGTCAAATCTTGTCTTCATATCCTGAAATTTATCCTCTAATTCGGCAAATCTAACCGAAGCTTGGGCATGAAATTCACGCATAACGGGCAAAAAACGATCACCTTGTTGAGCCGGACCCGAAGAACGATGGAATTCTATTTCGCGGGCCACATCGGTTAAACCTGTGCGCAGCATTTGTATGTCCTTGTCCATTTCACCCAAAGACACTTTGGATGCCTCTCTCACATGTGGAATATCTTCTTCTAACTTTAAAAGGTCCTTGAATTTTTTGTCAATTATTTGGACTAGAAAGTGTAGAAGAGTGGTGCCCTTGGCTGCGCTAGATTTGGTATCGGCTAAACGATTCAAAGAGGCTAAACGAAATCCAGATGCATTGCCTCGAGCTCCACGATTCATATAATTCCCTATGTATATATAAAATCGTTTGATTTTTTAATAATATCACTTTTGTCTTACCGTAATACGTAAACAAATCCTACCTAATGCCAAAACTAATTCCAATAGCTTCCTTAAACGTCTAGAACGAGTCACTTCACGTGAAGCTTCCATGACGTTAGTGATGCGTGGAATTAAATCGTTTACTGTTATCATAAACCGTTTCTTATAGTGTAAGCTTTTCAATCGTTGTTCGTAATGCGGTATTCTAAACAATAATTAAGCGATAGAGCGAAGAGTTGGATCTCAAATATGAAATTTTGCTTACTTTGATATCTCGTATAAAAACGATCGGCTCTTGCTAAAGATTCGATGTCCTCACTGTGCTCATCAAGTAATGCTCTCTCCTCGGCCGATGGAGTAAATTTGAGCAACTGTTCTACCATATCTAAAGCCAATTGTTCGTTGGAGTCCATGGAGAGTATTGCTCTAAAAGATAGATGGGTTTTAAAAATAAACAAAATTGTCTGTTGTCTGTCCATCTCTTTTATTATTGCTCTTACTTTGAAATTTCTTCGTCGCTCATTTTCAGTTTACTTAAAAGTATCGTACAATTTTGCGCTCTCCTGCCGTCAATCACTGAAAGAATTTTGTTGCGTGGCTTACTGCCCATCATCCGTAAGTCTTCGACGGAACCATCCGCAGTCTGCTAGAAGAGATTTGCCGAAGTGGGAAACTCTACCTTTACATCGGATTTGCAAAATACAAATTCCAACTTACGGTTACACCATTTTTTTGATAAGCTGAGAATAGCTTGTCGATCGCTTCTAATTCAATGTTGTTGTACCATTTAGATTCATCTAGTTCACTCCAAACAGTGCCCTCCACCTTGGCATCGGGCAATTTCGACCAGTTGAAGCTCTTTAGCGGATTTGTGGGCTGTGGTACATTTTTCTTTGGTGCTTCGGGCTTCGGAGCTGGAGGAGCTAATTACATATAAAACGTTTTATGGTCTATTTTTTTGTTGAGGCAAAACTCAAAAGAGGAAGATAATGTAAAAAGAAATTAAGTTACCCATAGTGGGAGCCATAACGGGTGCTTGAAGCGGTCCTGGGCATGGAGGAGGAGGTGGTGGCGCTGCTAAAAATGGTGGCGGCGGGGGCGGTACAATTTTCATCGGCGGCGGTGGTGGCGGAGGGGATGTAGCACCATTACAACCAATAAGACCGGCAACTTTTTGATCATCTGGTATACTGCCCTCCGTAACCAATCGCTCTAATCTGCTTCGTTCTTGTTGTTCGTTCATTAGCCGATGCTGTAAGTCTTCAACTTTAATTTCGGCTATTTGCGCTCTTTGCACCGCTTGCGAATGATTGGCCGATTCTTTTTCTAAACGTTCCCGCATACGAATCAAACTTGTCTCTAAGTCTTCTTTCTCTTGCATTCGTTGATCGAGCTCCTGTTCTTTTTTTGCCAATCGCGATTGTATATCAAAATTTTCCCTCTCTAACTCATCGGCCCTTCGACGGGCTTGCGTTAATTCTTCTTCCTTTACCAGTAGATGAACTATTTCGTTAACGTTGATTTTTAAAGGGGCCACGTCTGGGTCATGGACTGTTGAAATGGACATTTTATCTTTGATTTGATCGTCAATATCAACATCGCCGTGAGGTCGACCACTTTCAATCTGCAACACGATTTGCTGAACGACGCGGTCAAACATTAGCCAATGCTGAGTACAGCGGCCGGTATCTACGCATCGCAAATGAAAAGCAATAGGAACCACTATAACACTTTGCAAATTGTATGAAACTTACATGGCAACAGAAGCATGTGATGGAACATGGAAAGCAAGTGTGGATAGGCTGGTGAATGGCTGAGTTTCCGTCTTAGCAGTTCAAACATCGCTGTAGCGCTCTTTGTGTCTATATGCTCATGATCAAATTTACGGGCCAGCTCTTTCTCGTCCTCGGCTCGTACCATTTCAAAAAAATCCTTTTCACAAGCAAACGAATCAAAATCAAACTCAAGTTTCACGACATTATTAAAAAGATGGAATAAACGTGAAAGCCTACCAAATGCCTGTCCAAGGTCTCATTTTCATGTTTCCTCAGCTTATCGATGATGGGTTGTACGCCAAGCATTAGAAATTCATAACGTAAATGCAAACGGAAATCCAAATTCTCTTGACCGGGACCATAATTAAGTACAGCATTGATGAAAGACATTATGGCAGTTTTCAAGTTCACATCGTCACGATAGGCGCCCGTCGAACGATCTAAATCATTAACAATGCTCTAAAAGTTCAAGAATATAATGTTAAGCGATTTGTTAATTAGAAAATTTTTCAAAAATATTCGAATGCACCTGAAATCGCGTACGTTCGGCAGCGTACTCTTGGAAATTCAACATGGCTTGCAAGACCTTACGATGACCGCCTGGCACTAGGCAAACAGCTCCTAGAATTTCTAAGGCGGCCACTTTAGTTTTAATGTTATCGGCAGCCAGTGACCGAGCTATGATGTCAATCGATGTAGGATGAGCTAAAACATGAGCTCGGCCCGTCTTAAAGAGGAATTAATTGAAATTAAATAAAAACTAATGAAAAAGGAAAATGTTCTCATGGCCTTTGCCTTAAGCGTACCGAATTATTCATTAAGGCCTTTATGCAGCCAATTAGACTAGTGTGAAATGGACTGTTGGACACGCGTATGTCCATTTTCTGTAAGAGATTCAGTAAAGCCGGCAATCCGTCGAACTCGACAAATCTTAGTACAAAACTGTGCGTTGACGTTCTCAGGGCGGTCTTCAACGCGTCGAGAAACTGAGCGTGATTTTCAATGCAAGAGCTATATTCATGGCACGGTGAGTCGTCGGGACTGACAGAAATATGCAATGCCAAATCCTTAAGGCGTTCCACATAGTGTTCAGCGGTAGGTGGTTGCGTTATATTGGTAGTTGGACCCCCATCTATCGTATCGAGGGGTGATTTGCGTGAACAATAAATTTGCCACTTTTTCTGGGGAGGCAAACTTAACATTGCCTCCTTGTTCGGCGCTGTCAAATCTAATTCTTCGACTAGTTCAGCGAACTTTGTATCTAATTCATCGACCGACGGCATTGGTTGAGTGGGTGTCAGGGTTTGGAGAGTGAATGCGCCCTCGACCACGCAAATTTCAGGCGGTTCATCATCCTATATATATATATGTAGGAATATAATATAAAAAATTTATTTAATCTATTGCGAAAGGCATACACAACGCAACAAGAGAGAAAGGCAAATTCTGATTCACTTAGGTTTTCATGGAATGGCATTGCGACCGTATCGCAATGCATTCACTATTAATAGAGTGTAACTAATTAACTATTTGCACAAAGTGAAGTAACTCAACATTTTTGTTAATTAATGTTAAGTAAAGTATTGTAATTTATGCAGCATTTCATTTCATTTAATTATTTTCGTTAAGTTCATCAGCTTCGAAAGCTTAATAGCGTATGAAGACGCACTGACAAAACCCCACCAATCAAATAGCACCTGTTTGCTGACTAAACTCAAGACTAAATTCAAGATGAACGAAATCGATCGTTGAGCGAATTAATGACAAATTTGGTTCCCGGGCCAAATTTTTTTCATATGTTAAGGTGACCGACCGTTCAGTTTGCTTTAATCTGGAAAGAGTTACATTACCTTTCCTTTTTAAGGAAAAGTTGCGCTGTTTTTTTTTTTGTTTTTTTTAAACCGAAGATCATCGTTACACGTATGCTTTACGATGAAGACATTTATTTATTTCTTAAGCACAGCAAATACAAAATATTACAAGCGTCTGGTCATGGATGGTAAGCAGTTAAGAAACGTGTTTCGGAAACAAGTGTTGCATAAATGAATGCAATGCTCTGGTACTGGTGTGAATGTAATTTAATATTAAAATCTTTATTTAATTTATTATTGAAGCAAATTTCAACAGTGAAATAATCCTGTTGGTTGCGTTCTAAAAAGAACGCTAGCGATATAAGGAAGCGATCGAGAAAGAATTGAAAATTTGCGATTTTCTCTCTTGTTTTTTAATTGCACATAAAAAGGATGATAGGGGAGGAGTTATTTAGTTGTTTTTTTTCTTTTTTTCTTTTTTCTTTAAAAAAGTATTTGGTTAGTGTTTTTTAATTAACGTACGTTATAGGCACGCACTCACCTGAAAGCAACCGCACCAACCACGTCTTCCTCGAAATGCTGGCATTTTTTTTGTTGTTGATGTCTGTAGAATTTCTGAAGAGGCGTTTCTCGAACAGCTTCCGGCTTGCTTGAATCTTTACCACCGACACCACCGCCAACACCACCACCGCCAACGCCACCACCAACAGTTTCAGACCCTCCGAATGGATAGCCGAAAGTGTAGCCTAAAATATTATTGGCGTAGAATGAGCCGAAGCCTCCAGCGCCACCATCCTTTTTGTTTGGTATTTGATCGTCGGAGCTTGCGTTGCTATTGTGTGTAGTAGTAACGTTGTGTTGCTGCCAGAAACGTTGCAAATTATGCAGACAATTTAGTTCTGGTAAACGAGCTTTTATTTGACTGAAATCAAAGCGTTGATGAAAAGATGCGGATGAAGTGTCGCTTGTAGCACTATTCCCGGTTGTAATGCTGTGTTGATGTGTATGCAAGAGATGATGATGATGACGATTCTCACTGCTATTGCTGCTGCTAACAGTGCTGTTGCTGCAACTGTGACCGTTTTGTTGAATAGTTAACGGTTGTTTATATAGAGTGCTATCCGGAGTTGGTTGCAACGACTCATTGTTGGCACTTAGAGTATCTGGTTCATTAGTACATGTACTAATGGGACATGACTGCAAAGTCTTACCGTATCGTACGTTCAACAAGGCAAGGTAGCAGGAAAAATGAAAAACAAAAAACCAACAACATTTTTAATTAGCAACACAATTAACAACATAAACTTATGTTCCTACTTAAGCGCACAACAACTACTTGAAAAAAAAAAAAAAAAAACAACAACAACAAAAACAAAGTTGCACCAGCCTAGAATAAACCGATAATTGTTTTTTTCTCTGCGAAATAAGTGTCGGTACATGAGTGTAAATGTGGTTAAGTAAATTGCATTATTTGCTTCGTTTTTTGTTTTTGTATTTTGTTTGTATTTTTTTCATTTCCACATCAAACTATATTCCAATATTCACAACTATGGCACAATATATATTTCATATTATACATGAAAACATATGTTAAAGGGATTACACATCACGATAAACTTTTCAAAATTAATTTTTTTTTTTTTATTATTATCATATATAATAATTTATAATGGGCCCAAGTACATGTTAAGGCAAAGGAGGGGGGAAGTAACAGAAATTATTGTTGCCCAATAGAAGTAGTGTATAAAATCAGATCTGATATGGTTAAATAAATGAAAATTGATTTGATACGAAACCTAAAGAAAAATTCACTTAAGTCAATTTATGTAATAAAGTAATTTCCAAACGGAAGATCCAGTATATAAAGCCTTTTCAGTCTTCTTATTCCATTGGTCTCGTTTGCAATGGAACGGATATTGCCAAAGGACCCTATCCAATTAGTTAATCTGGACTTTATCGATTAGTTGGCAATAAGACGACGAATCTTGACGACGAAGCTACTCGCGGTCCCAAGGTCCAAATGGGTTTGGCGATCACTCATGTAGAAAATGCATTCTATCTCCTAGATCAAGCTTAACACTTAAGCCTGAACGAGTGTTCTGGTTTCGAAATCGTGGTAATCTTTGGTCAGTATGTAACCCAAGATAAGTAAGCCACAAGTGTTATATAAGCCAAGTTGTTGCCTTATTATTGACAAAGTAAATTTTATTTAAAAATTCCTCGACGCCTCGAATCCAAGGCGAATTCTGTTGTGTATAGAAACAGGAATTGCTGTAAAAGTCAAAATCAAAATATTATTGTAAAAAGTGCATAGAGCATTGCGCCCTCCGGCTTGTGTTCTATATATTTAGGATTTTCGATTTTAACTGCAATACGGAAATGTCGGTTTTGTAAATACATGGTAGGCAGCAAATACACTGGAGTTAAAAGACATTTTTCAAGTTTGTAAGGTAACCAACCCATCATGTCAGACTCTAGCGAAGGCCTTTTCCACATCTAGGAGTCCTAACAATGCATTTTTGTTCCAGAACTTCTAGTAGTCTGTGTAAATATATTTTTATCAATATTTATCAAATATTTTAGAAAATGTTATTACTAATGATTAAAGTAAGTCTAGGTCTGTTCGAGTTTACAACATTTTCTCCCTTACGTACTTTAGTCGTCATACTTATATTTGCGCATTAAGTTGTGGAGAGATTAAGTTTCGACCTATGATTAAAAATGCTTCTGACCGCCTCAGTTTCTAAAAAGTTAATAGCGCTTCCATTTATGCAGTTACAGCCAAGAGAGAGTTTAGTTTACTAACTGATGTGTAGCTAAATTGACCATAGGATCTGGCCGAAAATTCCAATATTTCTGTGTAGCTGCATCAAGCCGACCATTGCATCGATATGAAGCTGAGAGCTATGACAGATGTTAGTGCTTCTGCCAAGACATTAGAAATTCCGTTTATTGCCATTCAATCTTTGATAGACCGAGCCAAGAAGCCTCGCTTGAGCAAACAATCCCCGACGGAAAGGGAAGGGAAATGAAGAACATTTGCACATGGAAGAACAATTTTACGGTCCAAGGATAGCAGACTTATGGTAACACTTTTCGAATAGTTGAAATTTTCGCGCATGCACTTCGTATCTGCGCATCTTCGTATTTTTAATAAATTTTAACCTTAGGTTGGACTAAAGCATATCGGATGTCAGCTACGATTAATGACTTCGCGCTTACAGGTACAGATGAGAATATAATAAAATTGAAGTTTTTATGCAAAGAGCAAAAAAGGGGCATCTATGTCCGTAGGGCATGCATTCGGGCTAATATACGAGACAGGGCTTGATTTATCAAAAGCACACCTTCACTATGATTGTATGCATTAGACATACGGGAATTATTCAAGCGTATAGAACTAGCGGGGAGATCGAGCCTAGATAAAAAAAAGAAAAAAACTTGATTCATGATCCTATTATTGATTCTTGACATATCAGCTCAGTACACTCGAGACAATTACTCGAGAAGACGATCTGGCGGGGGAGGAGGGGGTGGTTGGATTAAAAAATTTGTATGTTCATTAAAACGCGAAGAAACACATACTAAGCTAAAAATTATCGAGTAAATAGAATTTTTTTTGAAATGTAGGGTTTTGTCGTTACAGAAGCTACATAGTGTATATAGCGATTATAAGTGTTGTTGTTGTGAGAGGCAACATTTTTCCTTTGCCTTCATTTCATATTAAGCGATTTGTTAGTGGATCTGAAAAATTTTGGATTTATCAGTTGGGTATCGAAGGCTTATTTTAAGCCGAGTAGAGCCGTTTGTTTCCTTTTCCTTCTGCTTTTTAAAATTGATTTTTGCAAATATATGCATATATGCGTATCGTGTGCTGTCTATAAATGCAACGAATCTGAAGAAAGCAATATTTTCCATAACTGAATAATTAAGTAAAAACCCAACTAATTTATGGCTTGCATCTGCAATTTTTGAAAGAAAAGCAAAAATAATTACAAAAATATTATTTTGCTGTCATTTGTGTGCAATAACCTCTTGTTTTTGTTGTTATTGAATATTGTTATTATTATTATTATTATTATTATTGTTACTGTTTTTTATTTATTTATTTTGGTTTTTCGGTTTATTTTTGATTGTCATCGCAGACAAATAAAAAAAAAAAAATGATATGTACGTCAGTCCTTTTTTTATTTTATTTTTTTTTTATTTTCAATATTTTGAATACTTTTGTGCGGTTAAGACATTAAATGAGAATTTCCCGCTTGCCCGTTTAGCTTTTTCGTCCATGTGTTTAACTGCAAGGCTATAGGAGTAGCAAATATGAATGCCGTTCAATCTACTGATGTGGAAATTACATGTGTCTCTAGCTATGTATAAAAGTGTCTGTGTGTGTGCGTGTGTGTGTGTATGCTTTTATAGATAACTAAAACTTTCACTATGAAAAAATTATTAAAAAATAAACAACAACAACGAAAGCGGTTTTGGGTTGTTAATATATAAATATATATATATATATACACGCATATATGCATATATGTGCATATACATATATAGTAAATATAAAAAAAATAAATAAATAAAAACTAATAGAACCAACCAATGAATGAATTGATTGCAAATTCTTCCTTTCTGCTCTGCTCAACTTCGCTATAAGAAATGAGTTAATTTTATATTAAAGTTAAAGGTTCGACTGCAATTAGCAGAAGAAAAACAAATTATTATATATATAACATATATGTACCACCTAGTGTTGCTTATTCTATTATTATCTGCGTTTTGTTTTATGTTATTCTTCAGATTATGTTCACATATTTTACGCAATGTATGTGCATTGTATGTGTAACAAGAGCAGGCATACTTGAGTGCATGACTGATGTTGCTTTTATGTTATGTAAGAAGAAGCGATAGAGGTTTCCTTTTGCTTATAGCCTGCATCACTCTTCTCCAATTGAAAATGCGTTTATTAAAAGGCAATAAAGACAGCAATAAAGCAAATCGTAAAAATCGATTGGATTTTTCTTTTCATTTACTGAAATCCTTTACTACTAGGCTGACTAACTTACATTGCTTAGCAATTTTCGATTCAATAAAAAGTACAAATTTCACATTACTTCCGATCATTATGATTATTAGTTATTTAGCCAGAAATTAAAGTCTTAAAGCACTAACATCGAAGACTATCAGCTTTATTGAAAACTCTATCACACTTGAGATTTGAACTCACGACCATTGAGTTGCTAGTCGAGAGTCTTTACCCACCCGGCCACTTTTGCCGATGAAATTACTTTCCATTGGCATTGTATAGTGTAATGCACGGACTTCCATATCACAACACAACAATCTATGAAGTCTCGGGCGAGAGGGAGACAGAGAGACACACTAAAAAATGTACAGCTTTAAACTTTCTTGATTGAAAACAGTTAACCTCCACAGCTAAATTACGTTTCTTAAGCCCTGTCAAACGGGAGTACAATTAAAGGAACCTTCCGCGGAATTAACGACGGAATCACTGATATGTGTTGCAAAGCGGAACGTCAGACAACATGACTTTCATTGATGTCGCATGAAGTTACGATCCTCTATTTCTTCTATGAGTTAGCTTTTTAAACATGTTCTACGTCAGGGCAATCTCGGCGCAAAGACGTCAGTAAACGTATGTAGCTAACAGCAGTAGAAGTTCTTAGCATCGTAGCAAAATCGACGTTTTTTCTCCGTACGGATATCTCTACCCTCTGTCACCCATCAACTTTATTTAGCTTATAATACGAGAGTCATAGAACTGCTTTCGATTACTCTAATAGAATAGATATGATTTTAAAATGTTATCAAAACTAGAACCAATTATTTCAAATTTTCGAAACCAACTATTTGTAGAATTTTTAACACGTTACCTATCATGTGTACCGTTTTCAGTACACACTAAAACTCATCTCTATACTAAGCTTAATTTTAGAAATTACGCTACAAGAATCGAAGAATTCATTATTGTTATCAGCATTTTACGGCATACGGTAATGATTACAACACTCTTTGAGACGCGTACTAGTAACGGTACACGCGGCGCGAGGATTAGCTGTTGATGAATATTTCAGTCGTGACGTAGTCTTTTAATTCGTCGTTCTAATATTTTAAAAAGCATTTCGAATGTGTACTGAAAGCGGTACACGTGGCATGGAAATAGCCTATGATGAATATTTCAGTCATGAGGCAGTCCTTTAATTCGTCGTTTTAATATTTTAAAAAGCATTTCGAATGCGTACTGAAAGCGGTGCACGTGGCATGGAAATGGCATATACTCATAAGCAACTGGGCAGAGGATGTGTTAATTAAGATCAGCCTGAATTGAGCTGTGATGAGTAGGTTCGAAAGTCGGAATGAATGGAAATCTAGGACGAGCGAGGTATTTATAAAAAGAGGCGAGAAAAGGAGTACATCTATGTGCATAGGCGAGGAATTGTGACTTAAGTGCGATATTAATTAGGATAAAATCAATTTTAATATCATTAAGATTAAGTGAAGCAGGCATGATTGCTAAGGCTAGATTGATAAGCACCCTACGGCAGAATAAAAGTCGAGAAACCACTTGTGTAAAAGTTGGATGCAAGGAAGTTAAATCTTGTTATTAATACAAAGAATCTTATGAATGACGGACGTATGGCTTACATTGTTCAAGAACAATGTAGATGTTGGCAAAGAAGATTGCAAGAAAAGGAAAATTAATGAGAATGAGTAGCGTGTTTATTCATGAGAGAGAGAGAGAGAGAGAGAGAGAGAGAGAGAGGGAGAGGCCGAGATAGATGGAATTCCGGTCAAGATAGATGCGACAAACTATTGGCGAAAATTAAATAACACTGTTGACGTTCGTTGAAAGAAGAAAACAAATTTTCCATTACTATTACTTGTAAGGCGTTGCCGGTGTCATCAAATGCATAAAAATTCAGAAAAATTTGATTAACGATGATGACCATTTAACTAACAGCTACAAGTACGGTCCTGAGATGAGGGGTCGGGAAGAAATTTTCATTTTTTTGCTGGAAAACTAGTTTCTCCACGTGAGGGTAGAAAACCGCCACAAAATATATAAGATTGTGGCGTGCAACTTATTTACCATATGGCAGGCAGTGTTGCGAGAAAAACTTTTCCTTTCAAAACGACAACGACAACAATAACGACAACGACAACGATAACAAAAAACAACTATCATAAATACATTGTACAATAATGTCGGTCTTGAAAGGCCGCACAGAGGGACGAAAGCTATTAATATAGTATGTAAACGTGTACGCATATCTAAGACTTTCTTTGCTGTTACGGTAAGTGGAAGTATAATCAATTAAGTGATCCTCTCTTATTTTATTATCCGTAGCTGACTTATTTTATTTGCTATGTCGTTACTCATTGTTGTTTCGCACGTCGCACGTACGCGTTAAATATTAGTTTTAGTTTCGTTTTTTTCTTTTTGCTGGTATTTAGCCTCAATTTAACATATTTCAAGGCATTTGCACGTGAGTCCAAGACTAATCAGACATATATGCGGCTGATAAATGAGTTGATAGTATGCAACATTAGTAATAAAAGAAAAGTAAAGATGATTGATAGTTGGTGGTAGGTGAAGACCAAAACAAACTGACGTTTTTCTTTCCTTTTCGTAATTATCATTATTATGATTATCGCGCTGCTGTGATAACGGCTTTTTTTTTTGTTGAAACAACATATGCGGCTGACACAAGCGCACAACTGAGCAATCAGGCAGGCTAGCGAGAGACAAGAGTGGCTTAGTAATAGTAAGTGACAATGAAAGTAGAGAAATTATGATATAAAAATTGTATGTGAAAATTTAAGTGTACCGGCTTTTAAATACATTAAGAAAAAAAATAATAATAAAAATAAAAATATAAAAATAAATAAGAAAATCAACAGCGAACAAGCAAGCGAACAAATATTCATTTTGAACTGCCATTCCCGTGTCTTCGAGTAAGCTCCGTGGGAAAAATGCGGTATAGCCATTTAAGTAAATATTTGCAATTGTTTGCGTTAATGTGTCGTTTTAAATTGAAGACATGCGCACATCCTGCCGCAATATGCACGATATGTGATTTTAAATAATTTAATTGACATTTTACATTTTTATTTATTTATTTTTTATTTTTCTATTTTTTTTTTTTTTTTTTTTTTTGCCTTAATCAAATATATATAATAAGTCGTTGTCTACAATCTTCTGCTATTATAACGTACGTATCGACATAGCGTAGCTCTCTCTTAAAGCAATAAAAGGTGTTCCAAAATGAGTTGATACTTATTGAAATCCCGAATCCCTTAGCAAAGCCCTGGCCTACTTTTATCAAGCGATCTGTTCTACTAATAACACACTAACGCCAATAGTTGTCAATAATAGAAAAGCGTTACACTTATAAGGAATGCGGATGCTGCGTATGTTCTTAACTAAATCAGAAAATCAGATGCGGAGATTCAAAATGAAATCAGCTTTTGCCTTACGCCCATTTTTATGTATCGAAATCCTGCAAAAATGTCCCAAATCCATTAATCGGTCGGTACATTACATGTACAAGACATTTTCATACATTACTCTCACTTCAGTTCAGAAATGCATCCCCAGTTAAAAGTGGCCACCAAAAATAATGCCGAAATGCGTAGAATCGTGTTATGTTCGTTGTTTTATCGGTTACGTCTCAGCACTTCGTGTTCTGACAGCGTCGAAAATGGTGGCTCTATGACTGCTTGTTTGTCTAGGTCGAAGAAAGTCTACTTCTACTGGTTAAGAAGGAAAAACCGTGCCTCGTATCTATGTAAATAGCGTCATTTGCTTCATTATATTTGTAGAGGGTTAGCTCGGATAGTCCTAGAAAAGGTAACCTTACTCTTCTGTTGGCGAGAAAGGAAAGACAAAGCTCCCGTAGGCCATTTAATAGGTCGCTCGAACACACACATCGAAAGTCTTTTGCTGTTTTCATGACTTCATGACAAGCGAACTAACGCGTCGCTGCATTGTTCTTTCCATCTGACAAGGGAAACCTTGCAATGTCGTCAGATATAAAATCGACTAAATGCCTTCAATGAATACAATGATGAACTCTCGACGTAACATTCAGTCCCGATCGGTTAAATGAATTAAACTTTCGGTCTCTCAAAGCGATCTCAACGATCTTGTGCCCGATTACAAACCCGGAATCTTCTCTCTCTCGCGAGAAGAAAGCAAACAGTTTTCGTGACCTACAAATTTTGAAATTATATCTGGACTCAAGGAGTTATCAGGGTATTATCTTTTAGCAAATGTTTTTTTATTTTTTTTTTGTTTTTGTAAATCATTTATTTTTAAATAGAAATTTCCTTTTATTGAAACAGTTATGATATAAAAATAACAGACGATATTGAGTGTGTTGCAAGGATATTCGTTTCATTAACAATTCACTCAATAAATTAATTGCAAAAATTCAATAATTTTAAGTATATTTTATGTTTAAAAAAAAATGCATTTTTCGTAAGTACTTTTACAGTAAAAGGCGAGAACATTCTTTGCATTTGTTTGTACATAGATGATAAACAGATGACAGTTATTGGATAATTCTACAAAATCACTGATAAATTAAGCAATAAATTGGGACAACAGTCAGTTTGCTCGTCCTAGGAAGAACATGTTATTACAACAAATTAATAGTGCGCCATAGTATGATACGTAATTAATCCTGTCGTAGAGATTATCAAATAACCCTTTTAGGACCTTATATATATATATGTGTAAGCCACCACGAATTTGGTGTCGCAAGTTACGAGCCTAAGGTATCGAATGAAAGCACTTTCTTTAAGCTAATTATCCCAACCATTTACACACGTGCTTAGCGTCGAGGTATCTTTGCTAATCCCTTGCCTGCTTGTCACCATTAACTAACCGATTGTATGGTATCAAAGAAAAAAAATTATTATAAATAATCGCTTATACGTTCAATTTCGATATTCAATACCCGACACGACACGACTTGAGAGATATCCCCTGTTATTATACCAATCACTTCGAATTCGTCCATGTCCATGTAGGTTGTATGTATCCTACAAGTCCCGATTTCGACGACATACATTTTGTCGTTAAGACCAACGCTCCCCAAAAAATCCTTATACGAAAAATATATTTCCTATCTAATATACTTCCATACATAACTTGCTGATATATATTGTCTTGGTATCTTAAACTAATGTTTAAAATTTCAATGTTGGCGATAGGTTCTTTTGAGCTTGAGTATCCTTGACAGCTCTTGCAACAAGTGCTCCCCAAAAAATAGATTTCTTCAAATAAACAACAAATGAATTTGGAAGAAGAAACATTTTGAGCGCTCCATGATCGTTCATATTAAACGGAGAACTGTTACTTTATGTAGATCAGGGAGATCAAAATCATCGAATTCAACCGTTATACCGTACATTGATATTTTCCATTTCCTTATCATTTTTATCTATAGAAGATGCTGATTAAAACTTTTGCAAACACCTAATATATATGAAATTTTTCAATAATTTTATGGTCCATGAAATATAAATCATTCCGATTATTTATGCGCGGCTTTGGAGCGTCACATTTGAAAAAAATGTGAAATTTTCGATATCAGAAAAGTTTTAAGTTCAATATTTCGTAGAGCTTGCTCTTGTCAAATAGATTGCTGTTAAGTGTGGAATCAAGTGATGTGTGCACCACACCTCCCCTTCGATATTCTTTAAAAGCAATTCTAGAGTTAAGTTAAGTAGATTCAAGTTTTTGCATATATGTTACGTATCTGTTCATATATGTGATGTAATTGCCTCTTTTTAAAACTTGCTTAGGTTAGCTGCTTAGTTGTGTTACTTTAATTGAATTCGTATAGTAAAGCTGGACAATCGAGCTGCCAATGGCCAACTTCTTTATATTAATCACATCAGTTATATACAATTCTCAATAATGTTTCATAAACGATATTTTTTATAAACTGCATTCCTCAGCATTACATTCACACATCACATTTTGTACTACGCTATCTCATTTACTCATTAAAAGGTAAAGTTTTCTAAAGTAGATTGCATATCATTCGTTTTCCCTTCACACACTACGGCCAAGTTCTCATCCTAATAATGCATAAGAAATTTCTGTGCATATGCTCACTCATAGTACTATATGTATGTATATATATATATATGTATATGTATTATATATTGGGAATGTACATATATGGGATCTAATTAGAAATTGATGCATTCGTATTGGTTGAGCTTAAGAATGCAAGTGCATTTATATAAGCGACTATTTCACGTTAATTGCAAATTCCAAGAAAAGAAAAATTGAATAAAAGGTTATGGCTATGCAGTGTATGAAGGGCTGAGTCGGGTTTTCGTTCGCACATTGACTGAGTAACATTTGCGCATCGTGAAGATTGATTAAAACGCATATATTGAGAACGTAACGACGAGAAACTTGCACAAATTTTTACGCCTTTCTTTTCTTTCTTTTTAAACGCATCCATTCAAGGGGAGTGATAATACATCTCTTACGCCTCTCTACTAAGATTGTCTACAAAGAATCGAATCGCCGAATCGATTTCCTCTTTGCATTTTAAAATCAAAATAATAACAATTGGGGCGTTGTTAGCTTTTAATTCAAATCCCCTCGCATATAACGATATAACGATATTATGGTTAACATAAATACCTGAGCAATATTTGGCTTCAAAAACTTAAAGGCATTATGCGCGATTTTGTTCGGGTAAATAATGCATGAACGCCATTTAAGAAAAGAATAAATAAATAAATAAATGAATAAAGAAAATAAGTTGTAAAGGAGTGAAAAGAACTCGAGCTTTAAAACGGTAAATACCGACATCGGATCGCCCTACTTATCAATTAAAGGGTAACTTGAATGAAATGATGGGAATTTTTAATTTAATTAATTAATTAATTTCCCGTTAATGATATTTAATTTCCTTTTCTTATTATTGCTTTCTTATATATCTATGTGTGTGTGTGTGTGTGTGAATCATAAAAGGCTTAAGGAAGTCAGTCTATCACTAAAGTTATCATACTTTTGATTAGGACAAGTGGTAGTGATCCGATCGAGGCAACAATTCTTGAAATGGTTTAAGAGATTTAGAATGAGTTGTGAAAAGGACGACAACGATCATAAAATACATACATTCGTCACACATTAGACATTGTGCTAAAAGGAAAAGTCAGCTTATTCTTTTTCTTCTTCTTCTTCTTCTTCTTCTTCATTTTTCAAATAAAACATAGTTTCAAAATGTTCAAGTGATCGGATTGAACTTGATTACGTACGTATTCTTTCATTAACCATATGGGTTATTTTTCTTATTATAGGTATACAGGTATATATGCATGTGTATGTTACGCGTTGTCGTTATATCGGTGAATATCGGTGTCAGAAATTAATGTAATTGCACAAAATTTGCATTCCATTACGGAAATTACAAAAGAAAACGAAAAAAAAAAAATGTTTTCTTCAAAAAATCATTGAAGCATTTAGTTGAAAGCGGCAGCAAAACCCAATTTATTTACAAAAATTGTTAGCAAATATCTAAGCGAAACAAAGTAGAAAATTAAGTAGAATATAACTTGGTAAAGAACTTAGATAAGCTAAACTAAAATTAATTTAAGAACAAGTAAGAAAATTATAGTCGTCTGCGGTCGCATGTTTTTTTCTGCTTTTAAAAATAGAAATGTTCTTACTTTATATTGCATTGTGGGCGTATTCTCCGAGCGATTAGATCCATTTTCGATATCAACCTGCGTGCAAGAACTTCCAACGTTAATGTCAAATTTTGAAAACGATATTTGCATTTTTTTAACTAGGAAAATCTTTACCACAGGCAGACAGACAGACAGACATGCTTAAATCTATTCAGAATTTGATGCTGATCATTTTTTCAGATCTCTGAAGTTTCTTTCTCGATCCTGCAAACATTTGACACAAAACGAATATGCCGCCATCATTCGCTGATGGCTTTAAAATATTACAAAAGATTCTAAAGCAATTCTTGGGCACAGATCGAAAATATTATATACAGTTTTTGATTCATTTTCATTGTAACTACGTACGTATGTTGTTATGCAAACTTTTGCAAATTTCTCCTTTCAAATGTTATTCAGAATTGTTGTCTGGTTAATATTGACCCTAATTCTCTTTACTAAATTTACATAACAGTCATTGATCGTTTAATGCTTAATGTTAAAACAAAATTATCATCATGTGTTAGAAAATATGTTAACCGGCCGGCCATGCATGAACGTTTGCAATTTAATTAATTTATGCGTTATTTAAGCCATATAATTAGATATATAACTGAAGTAGATATCACTGTAAAGATCAAGATTTGTAGAGTTAATTGTCTTCTTTGTTGCGGAGAAAACAAATAAGAAAGAAAGAAATAAATAAAACTGCCTGCATAGCAGCCAACAGAATCGCTGTAAGTTATCGGCACTAATGTTAACGAATTTTCAACTTTCTAGCTATTGTGAGTGTGTTTGTAAGCCGATCATGGCTTCGAATCTGCGGTTATAAACTACCAACACATGTTTCAGCGACAGAGTGTAAATATGGGACGTCGGATAGATAGATAGACTTGAGTAAATCGTTCCTCGTTTTTTACGGCGACCAGGAATGATGAGATGTAACCTCACCGAAGTCTGCTATCGCAACACTGGCGTATTCTCGTTCTGCGGTGATTCTTAGAAACCCCTTTTTTGTAGTACGCACCAGTCCTGCATTATACTTCTATGGAGATTATATGAAGCTGCAATTGGCCTAATCCTTGCTTATGCCTGGTACACGGTGTCACTTACTGCCGCTTATACAATCGCAAGTTAGACCATAATCGATGATTAAATTTCATCTTTTGTCTTCACAGAACCCATCGATCAGGTTATAAGAGAACTTCTACTTATCATTTCGCATTTTTACCGTTGTATTGGTTTTGAAGTGATTAAAAGGACGTGTATTTCTCGCTCATTCATTCATTCTATTGTACCCACCATAGGAGTAAACACACTAGGTTTTATAAAACGATCGCAAAACACATGAAGATAGGTTCAGGAGGTCCGGAGGTATGTGCGTTACTTTTTCCAATCAGAAAATTTTTCTCTTTTTTATACGTAACACCAAATCGTACAGGCAGAGGTTCATTCAGTGAAAACGTTTACAATTTCCAGAAGAAAGCTTCCGAGACTCCGTGAAGTGTGTATATATATATATATTATTTTTTTTTTGATCAGTATCAAAGTTTGAAGGCATCTATTCATATCCGTTTGTCCGTCTGTTCATCTGTGTAATATCTGCAATATATGCTCTCTTACTCGCAAAAATGAAGACATCGGTTTAAAATTTAGAACAAGTCATCAAATTAAATTCGGTCAGCACCGAATTTTTTACACCCATCACCGTTATCCTAAAAAAGACGAAAGAAGTAGAAGAACAAAATTTTCGTGCTCTAAAAAATGAAGTGGACGCAGGCGTTATAGGCGTGCCCTTTAAAAAGGTTAGGTCAATTGCGAATGCTTTTGCAAATTTTTAGGCGATATCTTCATTTTCGCTAACGGGGGAATGTTTATCCCATATAATATACAATTAGGCAAACGTACGGACGGACATGTTTAGGTGCATTTCAAATTTGAAACTGGCCAAGAATTTGCGTATTTTGTAGGGTTTTCGAAGGGGTTTCTTTCTGCGCGTTATAAAGGTATTGAGAAAACATTTAAATTTTGATATACTATCATATTGGGTAGGCGTGGTCAATTGTTTCCATCTGTCCGTCTACGCAATTGTCTAGTATGTGTGGTAAATATTCTTTTGTTCGCAAAAATGAAGATATCGGCTACAAATTTGGAAGAGAATATGGAAGTGACCAAAACTTTTCAAAGAAAACGCGCACACACACGCCTATATGACAAAAGCTTTTATTTTGAAAATAGAAAAATCATTTGCGCTCATTCCATATTATAGAGTAAGAAAATTTAGTTCTTTGACTTTTTTTTTTTTTAAGATAACGATGATGGGTATAAAAGATTCGGTCACGACCGAGTGTCATTTTCTCACTTGTTTTTTCGCATTTTGTAATGAAGATGAAAACAAGCCTCTAACGGTAATGTTTTCCTTCGTGCATTTACTGCAGTTTGAAGCATTGCCGAACATCAAATATTCGCGTAGGGTATAACGTGTTAAAGGAGGTTCGCTCTACTGCACAAGATTCTGTATACATGTTCTTAGGCGAAACACACGCACTAATGATCGCTTTAAATTTAAGACTTTTCTTGTTGCAAACAAAAAAAAAAAAAAAAAAAAAAAAAAATATCGAAAAGTTAGGTATTAAAAATTGCGGTCAAAGCCGAATGTATTTTGTTTCCCTTTTCTTGCTCTCTTACCTTTTGAGTGGGCGAGCGTATGTATGTATGTATGTATGTATGTATGCATGTGGTTATGCTTTGACAATTCTTAGGAAATATTTTATCACTTAAATGGAATGAGGTAATAACTTGTTTAACAAGAACAACTAAGAACTAGTGGTTTAGCTTCTGATTGCATATAACTGTTCTTGTATTACAATAAATCGCTCTGTGATTATTCAAGTGTTCACCTGTAATTGTGTTATGAAATAAATAATGCGAAAAAAATATGAAAGAATTTTATAATCTTATGACTGACTTCAAGCGTAATTCGTGCTCTTAATCTTTGTCCAATCGTTACACAGTATAAATATATCGAACCAATTAATTGAAAAATACTTATGTATGTGTCAGAAGAGCTGCTTATATTTATAGATATTTACCTGTAAAGAAAAAAGAAAAGTTGAAGTCATGAAAAAGTTTATGTAACAAAAAGCTTTTGCAATAAATAAATAGATAAAAGATTGAGTAAAGAAGCAATTTTTTTTTTTAAATGGAGTTTTTTTAATATCGACGAGAGTTTTATTTATTCAAATATAAATTCAAATAGAATATATAACAAGTAAGGAAATCAACTTCGGTCGCGACCGGATCTTTTATATCCATCACCGTTTACCCCCACAAAAGACAAAAGAAGTAAAAGAACAAAATTCTTATGACCTTATGATGATAGAGAGTGGGCGCTGTAGATTCCTTCTATTTTCAAAAGAAACGTTTTTGCCGCATAGACGTGTGGGTGTTGTGGGCGTGTCCTGTGAAAAGTTCAGGTCAATTCCAAATTTTGTTGCCAAACTTTTGTAGACGATATCTTCATTTTCGCTGACGGGAGAGAGAATGTTTACCACAAATGCTACACAGTTGCGCAGACAGACAGATGGACAGGCGGACATGTTTAGGCGCATTCCAAATTTAAAAGTGGCCAAGAATTTGCATGCTTTATGGGGTTTTTGGTTTTTCCAAACATGTTGGAAAGACAATTAAATTTTGGTACACTATACGATTGGGTAGGCGTGGTCGGCTTTTACCGCTATTGTACATTTATTTGCTAGAGTTTATGAGTGATGAGCGAAAATGATGAGCAATTTCTCATTCCCTTCGAAAAACGGAGGTGTTTTCAGTTTACGGGGTGGTGCGAGCGTGTCCTTCCACCGATTTGGCCCATTTTCAATACCAACCTGCGTGCAAGAACTTCCAATGTTTCTGTCAACTTTGGAGTGGATAGCTTCATTTTTGCTTCCAGTACAATGTTTACAACCGACATTATACAAACGGACAGACGGACATGTTTAAATCGATTTAGAATTTGACGCTTGTCAAGAATATATACATTTCGTGACGTCTCTGATGCTTCCTCTGAGAGT
Organism: Glossina morsitans morsitans; assembly: GCA_001077435.1. NCBI lineage: Eukaryota > Metazoa > Arthropoda > Insecta > Diptera > Glossinidae > Glossina > Glossina morsitans. The sequence goes on from CCAG010008264.1 coordinate 56,054, forward strand.
TGCAAACGTTTTCACAACATAAATGTGCTCCTCATCCTTTGGTGCTGGGTTATTAAATAGATATATAAATAAATTATTTTAATTAATCTTTAAAATTACTTCCACCGTTCATAGTGGTTTTCTCGCGTTCCATATCGACCTTTGCATACAAATTCAATTCTATATTGAAATGAAAGCAATTCTGCATTACAACCTGTATAGAATTTCTAAACTATGCCAAGTTATTTCTTTTATGGATGTAAGCCGAACATGCGAACAGTAAATAAAGAAGAGTGGAGTGGAGAGAAAATGAAAATTTATGGAAAATAAGAAAAAAAAACCTCATGGCAAGAAAACTAGAACAAGATAAAGAAACGCAGGAGTTTTCTTTTTCTTACAATAGTTTTATTTATATTAATTTTGAAATCCAAGAAAGCGTGTACTTTGCTACGGTGAAGTGAGAAGTGATAAATGACAATTCTGTCGTTTTGTCGAACTCTTTGTCCGGCCTAAAGAGCACGCCGGCTATTCTTGCACTCAAATAAACCCTTAGTGTCAGTAGTCAGGGCGAAAATAGACGACTTCAAGTCTAATTAGCATTCGGGGCATTGCATGGTCGGAGGAAAAAAGCAGCGGATTGTCCGGACTTTCTTAACGATATTTACAACGATCACAGTTTTAACATTAAGACAAGCCACACGATCAACACCGACAGATGTCTCTGAGGTTTTACGTCTGCACCTGACATGAAATGTTAATCAGACGGCTTGCCTACAACCATCGGCAATCGAGAGGTAAGTTGATTGACGACCCCTCAGGGAGAAAGGCAGTCCCCATTGAAGGGGGCCTTTCTACCCTGAAGTACCGCAATAGAAAATAGGTGTGGGCCAAATTCTCGCTTAGTGGTCTACGTCGAGGCCTATCTAAGCACCTCTTAATAGCTCCCCGCGAGACTTTGGGGTAACCACAGCCACAACGAATACTCCCCGAACGGCCATACCCAGCAGTCAGGCAAGAAGGCATTCCCCGGCATTCCGATGGGTTGTGTACATCTTCCTGCCAGAGCAATCCTACTTTGGGCAACCTGACCCCCGTGGACACGCTTTAACTTCTTGGCTTATCGTTCAAACCAGAACTTACACCAAGCTATACAGCTTTGGGTGATCTCATACTGTACGCTTTTAGCTCTTGCCTTTGGACTCTCCACACGTCCCGGACGGCCAAGCCTAACTATCCTTCCTCAAGGAAAAATCAACAGCGACAATAAAGACAAACAAAAAAACCGTTTCGGGAAGAGCATAATATTTAGCGGGTGATAGGATTAAAAAGTGGCGTTTGTTATGAGCCGCCAAAAAAGTGATGAAACTATTGAGGCTCCATCGATCCTGCGGGCAACATGTGAAGTACAGGCAACATGCGGAAGTAACAAGGATAGGAGTGAAGACATCGCAAATTTATCTCAATTACAATAAATCTATAGTCCATGCCGTAAGCCTTCTCAATGATCCAGTTGGGATCTCTTGACCCAGATGCCTTGCTTGCTTGCGTGCACGTCGCACGTGGTTTCTATTTCACGAGTTGAAGGAGTCCCTTGCAAGCGTATCCACAAGATGTCACAAAAGTGGCGAAGAGTAAGCCTAGCGGTGAGCATCACTTTGAATCTGAGAGAAATGGTTAATGAAGTCTGCATATAGAAGACATGAGAAGACATGATGTGGATGAACTTGTACATTTTCGGCTTACATTATATTTCGCATTTACATTACGGTTACGAAAACAAATCGCTTCCATTTTGAGAAACGAATACTACAGCAATCGTAAAGAAAATTGCAGTTGAAATGTGTCATGTCTCGAGTGAGGTCTTGTCAAGTGTTGCGTGCTTAATCGTTTTTTATTAAGAAGCAAGAAAATGATAACAAACACATCTACCGTGCACTTTCAAACATATTTCCACTCTTCATATTCTTCGTTTCCGTTTTTTCTTATTCCTCTTTATACGTCAAGTGTCTATCGATGTTAAGATTTTTTCTCTTATTTCTCCCGCATCTGTCAAAATTTTTATTAGCACTTTTTGTTATTATTAATGTTTTTTTCTTTTTCTTTTTTTTTTTTTTTTGCTTATATATGTATATATATATACATATATTAATGAAAACTGTAATTTTTTTTGTACCGAAAATATTGTATATAAGAAAATTATTTATTCATGAATATGGAGACATGTGGACTTATATGTTGTAATTCCACATTCGAAAGCACTTTCATCTCTTTCCGGTTGTATCGTTGAGATGTGGGTGCATGCATTGCCACAGTACGTGTTTCTAAACAAGCACTACAAGCAACACAACAAGAAACCGTGCAAACTTAATTTGTTTTTTTTTTTTTTAATTTTTTTTCTTTTTTACATTTGTTCATTATTGTACATATTTAGTATGTGATACATATATGTATCATCCAGCGATGAGGATGAATTAATTTTGCATTTTGTTCGTAACTACTAGAAGTACGTCTTACATTTATACTCTAACACGTTCTCTTACGTTCAAGATGTTTTTGGAATAGATTTCATTTCAACGTCACGTGTACCGTTTTTGGTACACACTAACAAATTTCATAATTTTGAATACTTTCTTTGTGTTTACGACAGAAAATATATATTTCGTTACAGCTAAATATCCTAAACAATGTCACAAGCATCCTTAAGCCGCATCAAATGGTCACAACAATAGTAAATTTTTCAATTTTTATCTTAATTTTCTTAAGTTAAATTAATTAAACTTGCTATGCAAGTGCATTTTAATATGTACTGAAAACGGTCCACGCCGTAGGGAACATGGTAAGTTCGAGCGAATGTTCGAAATGAAAAAATGCGAAAGGACATGGGACATGGGGACTTTGGCCAACGAAAACGAACGCAGAACGATATGGTACCACTTTCTGAAATTCTTCCCATATAAAAACTAACACGACTAGTAGCCCGTTATGTGAAAAGCTTTAATTTCTATGGCAGGATGGAAAGAAACACATAATAAATGCGGACTATATTGGTTCGCGTTTTCAAGCACTAATCTTTAACATTCCTGATTAAATGAAAAAATATCGTGAGATTGCTGGTGATCATTTAGCCGTGAAAAAGGTTCGTTCTCATTGAATCCGCACATTAATTGACAACATTTCAAAAAGATGTCCGTCTCGATTACAACGAAAAAATGCTTGAAAAATACGATGGCGTTGCATCAAAAGACGTATATAACATTGTTGCAAATGAGAAATCATGGATTCATGCCCACGTGACGGAAACTAAATGAAGTAATCGACTGTAAGAGTGTTCGGAACAAACGATTGCTTGTTTTTTTGCGAAAAGCTGCTCAAGCAGCGACAACGGCTTAAGAGAACCATAAAAGGGCCAATTTTAAATGGCCTATAAATATGGAGCGATACAAGCAAACACACACAACCTTTGGATCATTCTTCATTAAGATAATGCGAGAAAACCGAATTAATTGCTCGTTCGCCATGCGTTGTTTGTTTCCGCATTTCACAAATAAATTACGTGGATAGCGATTTTCGGTGGCACAAAAAGCTGATGGATGGGCACATGGATTGGATGTGTGTCAAGCGAAATGGAAAAAGTTCTACCGCGAACGGTTCGATCTCATACAAAAGTGCACACAAATTACAAAAACCGAATATTTTCAAAAAGAATAAAACAAAAATAAACAGTTGGCAAGTTTTTAATTATTTTTCAAATTTTGCTGACCGCGCAGCAATATTTTTTTTTCAAGTGAATTATATTTTTAAAAAGGTTAACGATTCCTGTTTAAGTGATAGACAGACACTATGTGCATAAAGCGAAAGGGGCTTTTCGCTCTATCTTGAAATCCGTTATCACATATTATGTATTACACATACATATATATAACAGGGAGAGAGAGAAAGAGAGAGAGAGAGAGAGAGAGGTATAGGTAGAGAAGAGTATTGAAAAATACGGATCAAAAGCAACAATACTTGGCTTCTTTTTTTTTTTTTTTTTTTTTTTTTTTTTTTTTTTTTTTTTTTTTTTTTT
>CCAG010008265.1:0-10378 GCA_001077435.1 Glossina morsitans morsitans
GATCTACACTCTTTCCCTACACGACGCTCTTCCGATCTTTTTTTCTTGTTCAAACTAACATTATATCACCCGACACCACGAATAAGCGAATTCTGGTATAATTTTTAACATAAATACAGTTTTCGAAAACAAACTTGTTGAGTTAATTAGTTTTTGCTGCAGTGATGGTGGAGAGAGATGGTGGGAGACGATAAATAATATTTTATTTTGTGTGTGTGTGTGTGTGTGTGTTTTGTTTTTTTGTTAATTTTTGTTACTTTTCTTTGTGATAAATTTGCAGAGAAGTTAAATCATCAATCAGTCCATGCCAGTGAATGACTGATATTATATTAGTTTCGTAGAAGGCATTCATCTCGTCAAGTTTGCATTGCATTGTATATGTCATTGTAATACTTTGCACGTACACACTTTACGTATTAGTAAGTGAATTACTATTCCTATTAATTATGGAATCTTAGGTAATAATCTTGGGCGATATTAATCAACGGGGAATTAATTAATAAGGCGAGGAATTTAAAAAAAATATTATGAATTTTGTTTTTTTTCGTTTTTTTTTTTTTTCTAATTTTAATTTTAATTATCAGAAAAGTGCTAAAGCAAGACCAGCACATACGTTATTATGAATGTAAGGAAAAGTTCAGGCATATCATGCTCGTGAATGTATAAGCATAACACACACACACACACACACACACACACAGAGTAAATCAAGGTGAATTTCAACATAGAGTTGACGAACGAGACGAGACATATGATACAATAAAGACTTACAAGTTTTTTCCTTTTTTTTTTTTTTTTTTTTATATATATATATATATATAAATATACATTTTTTGCTTCTCTTCTTTAAACATATATTAGACATGTAAGCTAGCAAAGATAGATATTATGCTTTATGATGTTCGAGGTTAATTTTCTTTACAATTTGTAAACAAGAAATTTTCACTTTTTCTTTGTTATCAGAATCTAATAACATATTGTTACGCGAAAACAAGCCGGGATTTTATTGTTTTATTAAACATCATGGATGTTATTTATTGGAACATCATGCTAATAAAACAACAACACCTCAAGAAAAAAAAACCAGCTACTATCACCGTTAGGTAAAACTGATTTCAAAAATAAAAAAAAAAAATGGGCAAAGCGTTGGATGCTTATGTTGCGCTGGTAAAAGTACTGTGCACCGTACAAACACAAACAAACAAACAAACAAACAAACAAACAAACACACAAACACAATTACTTAAAAATGAAAGTAAAATTAAAATAAATTGAATTTAAATAAATTACATACGTCGTTAAGCTTGTATATATATATATATATATATGTCTGTATATATATATATATCTGGTCATTGGTGTTGTAACCAAAATTCACATTTTATTCAGACATACGCGATTAAAAATACTTGCTTTGCTCGATGCAGTATATAGTGAATAGTAAATTGTCCCCGCATCAGGTGCACCCAATAAATGAATAGAACGCATATAGCTCAACTTAATGCATCTTAAATATTTTGGTCGATCGATTAGATGCGCAAAAGCAAATATACGGGACAAACACTTTAATCTGTTTAAAATTCGAACCCAATTTAATTGTCATTCTCTATCTCTTTCTATCTATCATTGAAGTTCCCACTCTGTCATGAAAATTAAGACAAAAAAATAATAAATGAAAGCTTCATTTAATTCATTATTTTGCCGCGATTCCAGAGATCGAATTTGAAGTTTATATAATCGATCCTTGAATATGCTTTCAAAAACTAAAATAATTCCGTTATACTGAAAAGTGCATAATTTGATCAATATCTTGTAAGGTCTAGGGGAGCACAAAGTTGATCTCGAAAGTGATATAATTAATTATCTATCAGAGTCGAGCCGTTTCGCCGGAACTTGCATTGAACAGAAAAGAAATTTTATGATTTTCAATAATAATTTTACTAAAAACTACCATTTGTCGCAGTCGATGAGGAACGATTTGAGCAAATTCAGAAATTGTTCTGTAAGTTCTCGGAGACAGGGCGACAGCAAATCCTTTCTTTTTTACATTGATATCAAAGCAGTAATCGAAGTAAGGGAAACCTATTATGGTGTTTTTTTGTCATCTTCTTCTTTTTCGTTTTTCTGACATCTTCTAAGGGTGCCTTACGAATGCTTACTGCATTTGAATCGAAAACGTTTTGCCGCACATGTCTTTTGTGTGCTGTCAACTCTGTATACCATTCAAGAGATTTATCGGCAGAGCGCAAAACAAATCGAAACAAGTCGAATGAGACACCAGCCAGCAAGAACTATTGTGTGCCGGGTAGATGAAAACTTTTTAATCTTGCTTGGCCGGTGGGTCGATCGAATGTTGTAATCGTCATGGTAGACCGTCATGTACTTAGTGACAAATTCTGTCCGCTTTACCTTAATCGCGCACTTTAATCTAATTGGAGTCGTAGAGGAGTAGAGTGCATGGAGTGCGAACGATTATTTTTAATAATTTTTTTTTTTTTATTTCTGGACTGCCATAGACTGCAATCGAAGTTCAGCGACTCTAAAAAGATAGAGGTTGGGAAAAATGCCGCAAAATTGAATTCAATTATGATCAGGAAAGGAACCGACAATTTTTAATGTTTTCTAAAATTTTTGCTATTAAAGTTTCTCTTATTTCCGAGATTCAAAAATTAATTAAAGTGGCTTGAGGTTCCGGTAATAATATCATTAAAATAAATAAGATAGAGTGAGCATATACGCAACAATGGTTTTTACAGTTTGTACACATTACCTATGAACTTCTTGTGTGTAATACAATCCACACTATGATTTTAGTCATATGTGACACAAGATGTGTCGATGACGTTGAGTAAATCGATCTTTGATCTTGTAATTAACTCCAAATTTAGGTTGACTGAAAAGTTTTCCGCGTACGTGTAAAGGTGGATGCATTTGTTCGCAAAATCTAGAGAATGTGTTTGTAGATGCGTTAATAGGAAGCCAAAAAACCAACCAGGGGAGGAAATGAAGAAAGGGAAAGATATAGGGCGATGGCCGTAGCCTAAGGGGTTCGTGTGCCCAATCGATAAGTGTTATGACTTCACCGGCTGAGCGTTGACTACAGCTACCATCAAAGTAAACTCTACTGCAGTTAGACTTGCAGCCGCTGGCTGGAAGCTGGGCTGTTAGTCGCGATTATTACCTACTCGGTCGCTCTTTTGGACAATCGTTCGCCAATTCTTTAAATGAATCGATGTGAGTGGTTTTGTGAAATTGGAAAATGTTGAGCATCGATCTCTGAAAGGCAATACGCCTTATACAACTTGAGGACAGATTAGGCATAGTGCACGCGGACCCTATAACATCGCTTAGGATTTAAATATTTTGGATAATTTAAGTGGGACATGATCGGTGGTTACGGAGAGCGTTCGGAACGATTGCAAGCAATGACGAAAATGTTATTTAAGTTCACTACACGTTTTTGGATATCCGTCACATCAAGGTAGAGGCTGGGAACATGACGAAGGAACGTGTTTGTTACATATTGAAAAAAAAAAATGCAGACATGAGAGCTAAGACGATCATCGCACATCGGGGACAGCATTTGCTCCCAATAGAATAAAGACGTCGAGGAAAAAATCGGTGAATTGAATTGCGATTTGCCGCCCCACGCTATATATTCCGCAGATGTAACTGTCAGCAATTCGTGTCGTTCTCGACAAATCTCAAAAGCATTGCGCAAATATGAAAATGAATTTTGAGGATTTTGAAAAGTCGTTCTATAGAGAAAGGCGTGGGGAGAACTAGACAGACTAAGTGTACCTTTAGCGAATATAATTACATTGATCACTAAAAGTGAGTTTCGCAAAAATGCGAGAAAAAGAAAATGTTTTTCTTTCTTGCCTGTTCCTGAAATTTTCCGAACCGCCCTCGTAAAAGCATGAATACATATATATATATATATATATATATATTTATATATAAATATGCATATAAACCAGTGGTGTTTATATTAAAATATTCGTCGCAAGCCGAATATAATTTCTTTTTAGTTTTTAGTGGTGTTAGTGAAGTAAAAGTAAAGGAGAAACGCATCGAACAGCTTTCGACGGATTTATTTATTATAAAAAGAAAATATTGCATTATGAGTATTTTTAAACGATTGAATCGCAATTGGCGCTACTTTTTCCATAAGCAATGAAATTAATTAACGATTTAAAGTAATCACAATCAAAGCATAATGAAAGGAAATTGTCTTCAACGCATAACACATAACTGAAATGTTAAATAATGTTAAACGATAAAAATCAAAGAAAACAAATTTTAATTTTTATAATGCAATTAATTTTTATCATTAACATTTATCGTTAGTAAAATGCATTTATCATATTTTGGTCAGTTCGTCTGTCCATCCATCCGTTCGTTCTTAGTCTATGAATGGACATTTTCATGAACATAAAAATTAAAAGAGAATCCGTAACCTGTCTGTACAGACATAATACGATTTAAATTGCTTCAGCTTGAATTCAGCTTGAAGCAGCATCCTTACAATGGCCCGAAAGCTTGTCTTTCATTCAATGTATTCATTTAACATATAATAGAAAACATATTTCAAATATTCAGTTGTAGCAATAGTTAGTTATCGATACGATATTTGGAGTAAATTCTTTATGTGAATAGCTAGCTGTGATGCAACGATAGGTGCTAGATATATGCAGACATGTGTTTATTTGAAAATTCAAGCGATTATCTTTCGTTTTCTTGTTTGTTTCTTTCTTTACATTTTCGAAAAATATTATATTTTATTTTCTTTTCATATTCCTTTCAAGCCGTATTCTTTTTTCTCCTCTTATCATGAAAATCAGATTTTCATTGATGAAAATGCTATAACTGTTCTCTCTGGCCAAAGTTCGAATATGGAAAGAAATCTAAAAGATAAAATAATGGAAAACTCTGTTTTCTATGTTTACATTTTTCGTTTCACTTATTAATTCTTTTCCTAGTGTAACGGTCAGCGAAACCATAATCGCAATTATGACTTGCAATAATGAAATAATAAAAACAACGAGAGGTAACCAAATTGATAATCGAATGCTTTGAGCATTCAGTTGTTGTGCATAGTAAGTGAATAGAATTTATTAGAAGATTTCCATTTAAGGTAAAATTGCGGTTAAGAAAAGTGAATTTATTTTTTTTCTTTTCTTTTCTTTTCTCGCTCTGATTATGTTGGAATATATCGACAAGAAAAGCAAAAGCATTTTCACATAAAAAGTAAGAACGAAATGAATGCAAGCAACAATTTATTTAACGGGCATCATTATTAATGATGTCTGCAGCGCACACACCTCTATATTCTTTGTAATCGTTAGTGTATTGAATCGTTAATGTAAATATAAACATATGTATAATAAATATCGGCACTGCATATAAATTGTCGAGAAAGATCCAACTTATCTCACTTACGATCGATCAGATACTTGAGGTTGTATATAGGTCGCAACAGGAGTAGTATTTGACGACAAAATATCCTTCAACGTATATGTTCAATCCGCCAATTAACAAATTAAGATTGTCTTTGGACGATGGTCGAAGGAATTGGACAATTCGTATATAACGAAGAGGTCGTACATGTCATGAGTGAGACAAGGCTTAGAATATGTCGCGACATGGCTGTAGAATATGACCTCCCAGCTCAGAGTAGCTGCAGTCAGTGCGGGAGCAATTTCAATTATTTGCCTTACGTCATCTCTCTTCCTATGCGAACGGGCTGCATTTAATCCACGTACCCTCTGTAGGAGAAAAGGGATTTTTTGTTTTTGGGGGAGATATGCTAAGACTAATGTTCGTAAAGAAAGCTTATACAAGGAAAGGTCGTATCACCATTCTTTTAACATTCCGGTAAGGGGCTCAAGGTGTGCTATGAGTCCATTAGATTACCTCAATGTCGTACAAATCGCAAAACTCTATTCAACTTTTTTCGTCGTATGTAAAATATTGTGTTTTAAAAATTCCCAAAAAATTGCATAATACTTGGTGGGCGTGGCTGACTTTTGATATCCTTGAGGAACAACATTGTGGAAGTTTACATCGTGTATCTGTTGTAGTTTATGAGCAACGAGCAAGAGCCATGGAGAGCGAAGGTGTTCTCAGTTTTGTTTGCATAGGCGTGTGGGCGCCGTGGGCAAATTCTATGACCTGTTTGGGCCATTTTCAAATTTTTTTTGCAAATTTGTAGGCGATATCTCCCTTTTTGCGAACGGGAGAATGTTTACTGCAGAAACTACGTAGTTGGACAGATGGACAGATGGATAGACAAACAGATGGACATTGGTAGATGTATTTCTTTTGCTTGCTTTTGCGCGGTATAAAGGTATTGAAAAAAAAATTTTAATTTTGATAGGCATGGTCAGTTTTTTCCATATTTGTACAAATAGTACCACAACATCGCCCATAGAATATAAGATCAAAGTTTTGTAGATTTATCTGTTGTCGTTTATGACTAATGAGCAAAAAAAACCCTTCCTTTTACAAGGCGGAGATGTTTTCAGTTTGCGTAGTAGTGCAGGCGATCAATTCGGCCCATTTTCCATACCAATTTGCGTGCAAGAGCTTCCAATGTTTCTGTCAAATGAGAATTTGATAGCATAACTTTTGCGGCCAGGAAAACGTTTACGACAAACATTACATGGACGGACGGACGATGATGCGATTCACAATTTGATGCTGCTCAAGAATATCTGTGGGGTCCCTGAAGTTTCCTTCTGGGTGTCACAAACGTTTTGACAAAATGAATTGAAGCCTCTTTCTGCGTTGATGGGTAAGGCTTAAGCTTAAGGTTTTTGTTAATAGGTTTTTTAACTTGTTTATGATTCATTGCTAATGAAATTATTGCGTCTAGTTGTATCCACCACTGTAACGTACTGATTGAAACTTGTTGTTAAAAGCCCACTGGCACTATTTCTTTCTTTCGCTTTTTTTATTAATTGCAAAAATGATATCAAGACAATATTGTATAAAAAGAAAAAGAAGAAGAAGAAAAAGGAAAAAAATTTAGCTTGATTTTGATGATTTGTGTTTTCAGACTCTTACTGCCACGCATCCAGGGTATCGTAAGCAAATTCCAAATATTTACCGAATTGCCTTTAAGTACGTAATCGTCATATTTATAAAATTTTTTCTTACTCTTCTTCTTCTCTACTGGAATCGACTCATAATGAACTTTGTTCATTTTCAATTTGTTCTCTATTTATTTATCTTTTTTTTTTTTTCTCTTTTTTTTGTCTTATTTTCAAAAAGGTCATCTTGAAAGACTTAGGCAAGCAACATCTACTAATCGCTTGCAAGTTCGTTTTCGTAGTCTTTCTTCGCTTGCATGCATTGTAGTTTGCAGCGAGAGGTGATGATGGATAGCTTCCATCCTTTCTTACTACAGGTTTTTTATATGTGTGTACTTAAATTGATCACATTATCACAAATCAAGCGATGCACTTGATGCTCTTTTGTTACATTTTGTCCAATTTTCCGCCAATGCGCTTGAGCTCGTTGCAGCCTTAGATTGAGTGAATCACATTTTCTTAAGACATAAAATGAGCCGGATTTATTAACATTGTACCTTACATTGAGTCTAATATCATTTTCACAATGATCAGTTAATCCATTCCTTAAAGAGAGGAGAAAGACAATTTCACGTTTTCTTTCTGCGACCCTCTAATACTTTGTCTCTGTTACTAAACTTTCCCCATTCCACACATCGGCATATTTTAGTCAAAGTTAATTGTGTTGAATGAAACGATTACATGAATTAATGCGTAACGTAAGTAGCAAATGAAAAATGCTGCACCTACGCCTGCTGCCCATTACACACTACAGAGGGGAACGTTGTGCAGCACATGGTTATTATGTATATACGTTTCGCTGGCTAGATCTGAATAGCCGCAGCTTACGCTAGTTTTGTTTTTGAAAAACTGAAAATGTGGCATTCGTTCTCTCACGTGCTTGATGGCCGTCTCGAACGCGGGAGCAAATTTCATTGCGAAGAGATTATCATTAATATGAGTAAAGTATAAAACCTTGGCTCGGTCGAGTGCTTCAATACCATCCATATATCCATTATGATACGAATCGGATGATTTTTTCTGTGTGATCACTAGCCATGGTGGCAACTTTGCGATGGTCGGAAAAAACCAAAATTTCACAATCTAGACATTAACGATAGTTACGCTTAACCTTTGACGTTTTCTTGCATAAAATCCCGTGCCCGAGGATTACTTGTCGATTAGTTTATGAAATTGTGATTATAATGAAACATCACTAGGTTCTATATGATAAAAGATCATTTCTGAGATTGTCCATCTCATCCAAAACGGTGTTACCACCGCATGGTGCTAAGTGCCGGTGCTCAGGTAGCAATAATAAATGGAAACTTGCGTGTGTAGCGCATTGGCGTCTCTATGAAGAAGTATTAGGACTATTAGGACTTAAGTCTGAATGACTGCTCGCTCTGAATGAGATCTCGCCTTTATCATTGTCATTCTTATAATGACTTGCTGAGCCATAACATTAAATTCCTACTTTAGCCAGTTTTTAAATTCAATTGAATTTTGCCCCATAGAGCGCAAAAGCAATTATTTACATAAAGAAAAGGAATTTGACGAGAGCATAAAACGCAGGAGAGGTTCGAAAAAGAAGAAGAAGTGATTTACTTAGTTCAAGCTGTTTATGAGCTGTTTATATTGAGCAAAGTGTATTGTATTGTGTGTGGCTGAGAATGTCAGCTGACTTATTATTAGTGATGCAAAAGACTGACCGACTATGACGATCATTGTTTTAAAGAAATATTTTGAAAATTAAAAATTATTTTCGAGCATAAGTTATGAATATTAACTAAGAATCGAGTCAATGTTAAAAGCGTTTGCCTGAAAAGAATGCATACAAGCGTACAAGCATACAAGCATACAAGCATACAAGCATTTCAAGTTTCTTTGACAAATCGTACAAGCAAAATACTTTCCGGTAAAGATCATCATTAGTTTTTGGTTATTTTTAAATTTCAAATAATGCTTCCACTGATGCTTCCAGTGTTCGACTGCACGCACCTTACTCATCCAACTACACATTTCTTAAATCATAAATTTATTCTTGCAACGTCGCCTAATTAAAGACTAGTCACTTGCCACTATTAACATTATAACCCATAAATTGAAATGATTCTCTTCCTATAATGCGCTATAATAAGACCTGTTAAACTAACACATTAACTAAAGTAGAAATGGACGAGTTTTTTAAATGAAATCTCGTATCAATTAAAGTAAAACGTAAATAAAGATACACTAGAGACTATTTAAAATATTGTCTGCTCGACTACGACGACAGGAATTTTGTTGGTTAAAATTATCTTTCCATAAGCAGATCAATACAAGTATGCAAGTTAAAAATACAAACAAACAAACACACACACACATATACACACAAAATAAAATAAAAAAGATTTGAAAAGCTTTTAAAACAATTTTTCAGCGACTTCCTGCACAAACTAGGTGCTGACGTATGCATAAATCAATGCTTGGTGAATGCATACACACTGGTAAACGCATACATAAAGTCAACGTATAATAATAATAATAATAATAATAATAATAATAAAAATAATAATAATAATGCAGTGAACAGCAACTACTTGCTCGACGATATCCATATATATGGAGTTGCTTGCATAAGTGCGCATACTGCACAAAAAGATACATAACTCATTGTGCGCTACACCACGTGTTAAAAGGGTATCCTCAAGCTTGCGCAGATGTTTGTGGTGCAACGTCATAAAGTGTTTAGCACTTTTTATTAATATATCAATCTATTCTATCATTCTATCATTACCTGACCATGTATTTTTCCGGATACAATTATCGAACAAACTTTATGACCACTCCTTAGATGAACATTTTTTTTTTTTTTTTTGGAATTTCCATATTTCTTAGCAAAAAATTCGGTGAAAAAGAACATTTGGTCACACACACAACGCGGTCATTTTTTGAGCCAACGTAAACGACTCGCGCCACTGCCACCCCCATCCATATAAATATTGTTACAAGTAAATAATTTTGGGCATCTGACATATTCAGCTACTGTCCTTGCCTACCCTTGGTAGCAAGATCTAATTTCTGGTACTTTACGACTAAAATTGTGTAGTGAAGAGTAATATTTCGCGATAATAACATAGAATTTTTAGAATTTTATGCTGATTATAGAGTAGTGTAGGGTAACTAGCAATGACACTTGCCTAACTATAATATCTCAACTTGTTTTATAGTAAAAACAATCTTCACTGCGATCATGATGATGGACCGAAAGTTAGTTAGTTAGTTACATGTCAAAGAGAACATGTTACATATATATATATATA
>CCAG010008270.1:0-27290 GCA_001077435.1 Glossina morsitans morsitans
ATTCTTTAAATATTGTTATACCAATCCTCCTTAATATGCATGTTTTGCTTAGAACGGATCTAAATTAATTTATGAGTTTTTAAGCTCCATACGATTAATAATTAAATTAAACATCTTCACTATTTTCATTGCCTAGCTTTCGTACGCCTGCTTCGGCGTAATCGTTCATTCCTAGCTTGGATCTTTACTGGTTGCGCGTGTGCCGCTATGCTAAACTTTTACATGGTTTTTGTTTTTCTTCTTCCCATTGTTTATCTATACATGAGTTTGGCTTTTGTTGCCTTTTTACTTCTATTTTTATTTCATAAAACTTAATCTTAATATTTAGCTTAAGATTTATTTTGAAGAGCCTAATCTATTCGGTTGGTATTTAAGTCGAGATGAATTGTGTGTGTAAATGAGCAAATAAATAATTAAATAAAAAATTGACATACGAGGCGTCTTCAAAAAAACGCAGCTTTTCAAATTTCGTGGGCTACGTACATTCGATTTTCGCTACCAACCATGGATATTGCACCACGATAATGCGCCACCTCAAACGTCATTGCTTGTTCGTATTTTCTTGGGCAAAAACAACACCATAATCATGTCTCAATCATGGCCCCTTACGACTTTTTTCTGCTGTCGAAACTGAAATGACCCGTGAAAGGACGAGGTTTTGCCACGATTATGGAGCTAAAGACCGCATCGCTGAGAGAGCTCAAGGCTATACCAAAAAGTGCACATCAGCAAGGGTTCGAGGATTGGAAGAAGGGAAATTACTTTGAAGGGGACAAAATAGATATCGATGAATAAATGTATATTTTTCGAGAAACATGAAAATTCACCTTTCCTTTTGAACACGCCTCATAGTTGGTCATAATCGCTGTAGCTAGATCCATTTCTAACACATTCAATCACTTCCTCTATTGTAAATCCTTTAAAACTCACTTGTACCACTAACCACTAACTTTAAAAAGGAATTTACAATTTTATTATCTAAGCGACTCCTTTTGTGTATTAATCATCAGCGGCTATGAGTTGTAACTAGAAGATCCTTAAGAGCGCTGCAGGTATTGTCTGCTTACGATGATAAATTTTTGATAGGTGCACCTTATGGTCTTATGCCACCTTTACTGGGATCATTATTCATTTTGTAATAAATACTGAGGCTATCGAGTGTTTGTATGCTGACAACACGTTACTTCTTGGCCAGCAGCCTTTTTATTTAAATACTCTTCACTTCTCTTCCATGCTCTTCATTGCTTTTGTTGCTTTCGAATTACAGCAATAATCCCAACAACATAGTCCTTGAACATGAGTTATAATCAATAAATAAATCAATTAGATTTCACGTATGTGTGTTTGTTCATGTATTCTTTCCGGCCAAAACGATATATTATATTTTATTGTACACTTTTTGTTCATGTTGACACTTTGTGTTTAATGTTATCTAAACACATCTTCTACTACTAGGTGGTATATACATACTACATGGGTAGAAATATAAAATTTATTGCAAACACAATTGTAATGATCGTCATGAATGTTGATATAGACACAGTTGAATTTCTAAAATTTTATATATACAGTTGTCAGGCTCGAATCGCGTCTTATAGAGGAATAAATCTAAAGAGTAATGGGCCCATGTCTTTCATTTCACCCAAAAATGATATGAAAGCTTTTCTTAAATTCCGACGCTATGGGTCAGATCATGCTTCAAAGTCAATGAACTTCATTGTTTCGATTAAAATTTTAACCATTCATCCAAAATCCATTAAGCTATTCATTAATATCAACAAAATCCATATAAAAAAGTACATAAAAACATCTTTCATCTTCTCGCCTAATTACGAATTTAATACGCGAACTTTAGTCATTTTTACGCGGTCTCTTTGCTTTAGAAGGTTTTGTTAAATTTTTGCCTTCATTTGTTTATTAGATTATTTTTAAATCTATTTACAAATGTTTTTGCAAACATTTTTAAACAGTGGAGGCTCTTCAAAACTTTAAGTTTATATATATATTATATAATAGCCTTAATTGCTATTAGAACATGAAGCAAATAAAAACATTATAGGATTGTCACAAGTCACTGTTATATACCCTACACCACTTCGCGTAATACACTTATTTGAACATTGACTAAGCAAAATAATGGGAAGTACTCGAAAAAGTGGCCTGATCCGGACCACTCTCAATAGCATTTGTCCTCGGGACAAAAATGTCGGTATAGCAAACTTCATCAAAATATCTCTCAAAAATTGCGACTTGCAGGTGGAGCACAAAAATACAATGCGGACAGGCGGACAAACAAGCGTGGCCCGTTTCAGTAAGTGATTCCGAATCGGTCGGATCCCTCTGGGTGTTTCATGCATGCGCACGAACTTAACATACCATAGAACATTCGAAATAAGCTAACATCTGATTAAAGAAATTGAATAAACAAATTTTCAAATTAAAAGTTTCTCGATTAGAAAATTTACTGCAACTAAACAGATTTTATAGAGCCGGTAGTTACTTTAACGCAAATTTGGATTACGGTCACTTTTTGCTATCTAAGACTCGTTTAAAAACTGACAATACCGATGTTATTACTAATATAATTCAACCCTTACGCTAAAGCTGACATACCCAATCCAACCATTAATCGTAACCTTTACTTTGACCTTAACTGACAGCTTATTTCTTAGTTATAGATCGGGAATAGACGTGCCTGTAACTGTACCTGCAACCTCAACTTTAATTGTTAGCCCAGTCTCTACTCTAATCCGAAGCTTAATTGAAAACTTGACCTTAACTATTGATTAAGAAGGGGGATGAGCAGAAACCGGAATCCAAACATTAACTCTAACGCTTACTTTAGCACATTCCATAATCCAAACCTTAACTTAGACCTTACTTTTTAACTACTAACGTAAAATGTTCATAATAAAGTTCCCAACTCAAATATAACCCGTAATCTTTATTTCAGCCTCAATCTTAACACAAAGATCTAACTACTAATCGAAACTAAACGTGCCCGAAATCATAATATAACTTACCTTCCTACCCCAAAGCTTAAGTGAGACCTTACACCGAACTGTTAATTTCTAATACCTGTAACAGAAAATGTAATCATAACAGTAAATACAATCTTTATTCGATCCTAATCCGAAGCTTAACCGAGATCTTATCGTTTAGCTACTGGTGCAGAACACACGTATCAGAAATCATGATCACAACATTAACTCTAACTTTTACATTAGACTGTACACTAATTCAAAGATTAACTGAGATTCCTCTTCTTCATTACTAATTTGGGCTAATCATAGTGGAAATCACAATCGATACCTTTACTTTAGACTCTTTCGTAATCCAACGCTAACGAAAAATCTTATTCTTTAACCACTAAGCTAAATTAACCGCGTCGAAAATCATAACTGGCGCATGAATCCTAACCTCTAGTTTAGCCTATACAGTAACTCAAACATTAACTGGGCCGTTACTTCTTAGCTTGCGGTTTGGAGTGATCATAGCGGAAATCACAACCCAAACCTCTACTTTAACTTCCATCCTAATCCGAAGTTTACCTAAAATCTTATTCTTTATCGACTGAGATGGAATAACCGCATCGGAATTCATAACTAGAACATTAACCCTAGCTTTTACTTTAGCCTGTAGAATAACTGGGACGGTTATTTCGGATACTTATGCCCATACCTCTATTTTAGCCTCTATACTAATCCGAAGCTTAACAATGATCGCATGCTTTCACTTTTGATCCGGTACAATCGTACCGGAAATCTGAGCTACTCCATTAATCCTAACTATTTAATTCTGCCCTGACCGAAAGCTTCCCTGAGACCTTAGTTTTTAATAAGTAATTTAAAATAAATTCTTCGGGATTTTTGGAGATATATGTCGTATTAGAAAAGAGAAGACAGAAAATCGCAAATAGTTCCCTTTTTAAGGTCGCACTTAAAAATACGTTACGTCCCGTTTGTGTGCATTTAATTTGTTTGTGTCGATTATTTTTAAAGTTCATTTTGGTTTTACATGCTCCACTATGTCATGGCTATAAAAAGTCTGATTCCTCGCCTAAAAATGGTCATGAGAGACTCCAAAGAGGATAATATTTTCCTTCTTAAGTTGGGTAGCTCCCGGTAAGTTGATCTATACTCAAATAAATATATTCTTGCGATAGTCAGTAATCGTGACAATGAATTCCTTGAGGTCCGAAATGAAACCTTTTTTTTTTTTTTAAATACATTCGTATTGTATTGAATGTTTTTCCTCTGCAGTGATAATCAATTTCCGTATTAAATGAAAAATCTTGCACACGCACACTCACTCTCTCGTACGTTATAAACATATTGTTCATCGTAAGAAACATTAACCATAAATAAAAAATGTTAAACAATGTAAAAACTCTCCACTGATAATTTGTAGTTGCAACAGCGACAGCAGCAGAAGCAGCAGTGGCAACAAGTGTGAAATATGTTTAACGTTTATTTGTTATATTTCATGGACATCATGTGTATGCGTGCGAGACAACATGCTGCGTGTGTGTGTGCGTGTAAGCGCGCGTGCGGCAAAAAGAGCTGTACTCACAATGCCAGGATACAGTGGAGGGTTCGTTCTGTAAGGAACAGAAAATTGATTTGTTAAGCTTGTAGTCCGGTAATCGAAACAAGAGGAAAAAGTTAAATCAGTGTAGGCTTAGCCCTAAAGATTTATGCTTATGGAAAATTGAAATAAAGTAGTAGAGGTGTGATTAATGATTAAGCCACACACAAAAGGATCTAAATAAATAAATTTTTTTCTGAAATCTTGAAAAAAGTCGTCTAAAAAACCTATGATAAGCATTTAATGGATTTTTAAAAATAAATATTTTGATATTTCTGCAAAAAACAAAAAAAAAAAAAAAAATTAATCATGATAAAAATGTAACAAAAAATAAAATGAAATCAAAAAATGTATAATTTTTTGCATGTACATATGTATGTGCGTTTCTATAATACATTAATTTTGAAAAGCACGTTTTAAGTGCATGCTTAACTTACCGGTCGATCTGTCGTTTCTGGCTTCAACATAGTTTCTTAAATTGCTGAAAACGCAAACGAGTCTCTGTTGAATAATGATATTCAAAATATTATTAATTAAAATATTAAATATTAACTTAGACGTTCTAAACGAACATAGCCTGCTCGCGGCATAAGCTCACAGTATTTAAGGTAGAAAATTGAACTTGCAAATAATTTTTCCTTAATTTTTCCCACCCCTTTTCCTCTTCTTTTTACACACACACATTCCATTCCAGAGATCTCGAAAAAAAAAACACATAATATCGAGTGAGCAAACACACGTTTGGGGTAATTATTTGATTTGTCCGAATGTGTATTATTTTGTTCCTTAACCCCGCCTACAATCCATTCCACAAATTGCTCGACAACAAATATGTACTCCAAACATATATGCCGATCATTAACTGGTGGTCTCAATTTGATATCGACTTGAACTCTAAGTGAATAGCAGTCATATTAAAAGCTTTGAGTTGTTCTTTTTTCTTTAGCTCGCCAATCTACCTCGTAATTAATACGAAACTTAAAGATATTGATATATTAATCTTACTTGATTAAAATCCAGGCATGACTTCCTGGTGGTCCTTTCAATTTGACTCTCTATTCTTTTTTTGGTAGAGAGAACACCTAGTTTGTACGGTTGTCTGTCTAACGCTTGTCCGAGTGCACTACAGTTCGAGGTTCCAATGAGGTGTTAAGTTGCTTCTTAAGGAAATCAAGTTTTTAAGCTACACAAGGTACCCTACATCGCTCATTACACATTATTTTTATGCAAAGGTAGACTTTTCAAAAAAGTCTGCATATCGGAGAATGCGGAAAACATCAAAACTTAGCAACCTCAGTTTAGTTCTCAAAAATTCGATTGTTTAGTTCCCAAAAATTCGATTGTTTTATGTTAGGGCCTAACAAATAGACCTATGTGATCCATACCTCTGCCATTGATATTTCTGCTAAATTGCTAGCATGACCCAAATTTTCATCCCAAAAGATTTAAAGTTAAATTGTTTTCCGAAAGGCCTGGTATTCATGAAAAATCTTATATGGTGTAAGGTCCAACAAATAGATCCATGTGGTTAAAATTTGGTCCACTTAATTTTTATATCAAGTTAATATTATGAACAAATTTTCATCATAAAACATTAAGGCATTAAGGATTTACATATCCTGAGAATGCTTATGTGCGGTGGTATTCAAGAAATAGATGTACGTGGCCCAAATTCGTTAAGGTTGATTTCCTTCTCAATTCACTATTATGGACCAACTTTCACTATGAAATATTGACAATTAAATCTTTTTACCGTATAAAGATTTAGTTTTCGTAAAAAAGGTTTTCTGAGAGGGGAGAGGAAAATTGTCTCAGTCGAACCAAGTGTTCTATACCAATTTAGAATGTCGAATAAATAATGCTAGGTGACTTTTGTTGAGAAATTTCAAAAGTTATTATAAAATTTTATTGCCATAAAACAACATTTCAAAATAAGGCGAAATGCGGCAAAATAAATGAGTGGACGCAATAATCGACCCCTTCGAACCATTTTCAACAGGTTTCGTCCAAAAACACATGCACAAACATTAGATGGTCAGACAAGCTTAAATCGATTTAGAAAGTGATTCTGGTATACATTGCACAGAGCGATCTCATAAATATGTTTTGTGCGAATTAAAACGTGCGAGGAGCGAAGTCGAACTTCGTTTGTCGTGTTCTGACATAATATAATAAAAAAGTATATCACAAAATAGTATGAAACAAGTAAAATCACTATAGTGCGTCAAGGTGATTCATTGTATACCTTACACCAATCTGTAGTTATTCATATATTTTCTTTTCAAAATAAAGGCATTATATGGTAAGTGATCCTAAAATTTATTCGATTCGAACCATTTTCAACTGCATTCGTCCTTGTTTCAAGATACGTCGGCTTACCAAATTTCATCAAAATATCTCAAAAGTGATAGCTTGCAAGTTAAGCACAAAAATACAATAACAATGGACGGACAGACCGATCGATCGATAGAACAACTTCTAGTCGAACACTTTCTGAATCGATCGCGATAATAAAAACGTGAGTCAATATCAAGCCCTTTTAGGTGTTGTACACCCGCACCCAAACTTAATATACCTATTTGCCATTAATAATGTAAATATATTTTAACAATAAAGAAGCAAATATGAAATGTTTGGGGAAAAATTTTCTTTAAGTTGAAGAATTTCTTTACATAAGATAAGTTTTTAAAAATATTTTTATGAAAATATCACAAATTGCAAGTTTGATAATATGTATTAGTTCTTACCTGTAGTAGCTTGCAATTATTTTATGCTTGAATAAACTTGATTTTCCATATCTCAGGAGAAATATTGCTAAGCCAGTTCTAAAATAAACTAAACTTAAATTTATTTTATTTCTACATTCAAGTTAAAGTTATTTTAAAATTTTATTACAGGAAAAGATCACTTTCTTAAGCCATTGTTTGCAGGTCATATCGGGGCATTATGTGCATCTGACAAAAGAAGGGAACGGAATTTCCATAAATGTATTCAAGTCTTTCAAAAATGCAAAGATGACCTTGCATTCAATTCAAAATTACGTCAGTTTCTTTTATTTTTCCTTAAGAGTTTTTAATGATGAAGACTACGCTTGTTTCGTAAATATTTTAGTGTACTTGAGATTTTTAATGATTAAGTGTTAAAATGTACTTGAAGTTTTTTTACTGCATGTATAGAAACGTACAGGGCGTATATGACGCATTGAAACGCAAGAGACGAAAGTAGACTTGAATTTTGTGTTTATTTATTTCGAAGATTAATTTTTTTTTTTATTTTTTTTATTTTTTAAGGGCACATAGTGAGAATTACAATTTTTTAAAAACAAATTTTATGCTTAAAGAGACAATTAACAAATTTCGCTAATTTTTATTATTATTTCAGTTTACAGTTTTAATGCTCAGTCTGATGTATAAAAAATATTACGTAAATTAAAAAATCTTAAGATACTCAACACTAACTGTTCCATCCACGGCACAGAAAACAATTAGAAGGCAGGCAAAACACTACGTAAAGGCAGGTTTGTAATATTAGGCAAACGCTTCTTTCGAAAATTGCGTTTCTTGTCACATGAACCGTTTTCAGTACACGCTAAATTTCTCCTGCATCAACTGTTTTTTAAAAATTAATTGCACAAATAACGGTATGTGTGGCGAGGCGAGCATTTCACTCATTAGCTAACTCTTTGCTCCGTAGCTTTAAATGATAATAATATAAAAGATAATAATCACAATTATTGTATTTGAACAAGACACACGTGATGCACATATAGCATATACTCGTAACTAGCTTGGCAGAGATAATTTTAAAATAGCTTGGGACGGGCTTGAAAAAATCGTAAAATAATCCTACAGACTTCCGAAGTTTCATTAGCTTCTTTGCCGACGTTCATCGAAAGCAATTGAAAGCTCTTCAGGAAGATATATTTAACTAAATATTCGTCTCAACAAGCTTAGTATATGTTTAATTATGTGTACGCCCTCTAATCGTTTAATTTTTAGACAAAATTTTTAGCCTAAACGATCATCTTACGCTTATTACATCTATTTTTGCTCTACAATTACATAACAGTGTCATTATATTTCACTATATATTTACTGTGGGCGAACGAAATTTTCTTATTCGTAAATTATTCCAATTGTCACCACAGCGTCTAGTTTTTAAATATGTTGAGCTATGACCTTCGCATCGGACATTGCCCTGGCAAAGATTAACTTTAGATTTACACAACTTTGGCAATACTAAGCATTTCAAGAAAAAGAATTTTATTGCCATAGGAAACATTCAGAAATCCACAAAATTGATTAATCACCTTAATGGTTTGCCCCATTAGCCCAAAAAAGAAATGAAGAACAGAAGAGTTTTCTTACATCCATAATCTGAGCAATACCAGGAATACGTCGCAAGTGGCAAGGCAACCACAACTACATGTGTAGTGCACTTTGTGCCTTTTTGGTTGGGTTTTTTGGAGTCGAATCAGAAATTTGCCGACTTGAAAATTAATCGTAAATTTGTGACCATCTCTTAAGCGGATTACAAGGAATTGAAAGAGAAGTTAAACGAAAGAGATAACATGCAACTGAGTTGAAGTCGGCCGGGGCCGAATCTTGCATACCTACTACTATTCAGTTTTTTATTATATCAATACCATTTTCATCGCAGAATAATGTTAGTATTGCCAGTTTTGGTTACCGGATTCAATCAGTGGGTGTGGTTGATTTTTTATGTTTTCAATCTTCTATCTTTCTATCTTCATTGTGTAATTGTGTAAAGTGAGTAATGAACAAAATGCCACGATTTTTTGCTTAGAGACACAGAGATGTTTTCAGTTAACACTTTGCTGTGCTCGTGTCTTTTGGTCCGATTTTGCCCATTCTCAACAGCAAAATTGCAAGTCGATATATTAATTTTTGCGACCAGTAGAATGTAAGCAACGCACACCATATAGACACAAACAGTGCTAGATCGATTTACGATTTGACCCTGATGAAGAATAAATATACTTTATAGGATCCCTGAAGCTTCCTTTTGGGTGCAGCAAATACTATCACAAAGTAAGTTAACTTCGATCCTCCGATAGTGGATATGAAAAAATTAAAAAGGAAAGAATATTTTTACTAATTCATCTAATGATTCTTCGCCTGAGTGGTCGTTTAGGCAAAGGCTCTCGACTAACTGCTGAATGGTCGTGGATTTAAATCTGGGCTGGGGGTAAAGTTTTCAATAAGCATGTCAGCCTTAGGATCTAGGGTTTTAAAGACCTTATTCTTAGCCTTTGGCTAAATTAATAATAGTTAAGTAAAATAAATTACTATTCAATTTTATTAGATTTGTTAAGAGATTTTTGGGGGGCAGCAGAGTGATCCGTGAATATTCATGCTGGCAAGAATAGAAAATGAACGAGAAAAATTCATAAATAAATTCTTCACAATTCTTTATAGTGAGGATTAATCTGAAATTTTACATCCCCCGATCGGGAAAGTAAGCGACTTCAAATAAAGTGCAAAAGGAGTATTTCTCACATATTCGGTTAAGGCAGCGGCATTCATGTAAATGCGACAAAGTAAGCTTGCTTTTCCCATACAAGTGTGCAGAGTGGTTCTGTAATTAACTATCGTAGTTTCAAGCAAACGACAAGTGTGGGCTTTTGCATGCGCAATAAATTAAAGGTCATTAATAACATAGATCTAATTTCCCATTGGCCAAGTTAACAGTGATTTACATTTTAACAAAGAAAAAAAAAAAAAAACAAAAGAGGAAAAACATCTTTTAAATGATGCTTAAGTTATGATGTGAAAGAAACCAGTACCACTTGACACAGTTGTGTCTGTCTATTCGGTATAGTACATCTGTGGCAAAAGGCTATCTTTCATTTTAATTTAGGTTAACATAATATACTCCCAATATGATAATGACTTATTGTCCGCGAGAATAATGAAAATATTTCTATCATACTTCAGATTTAGTGAGTCATTCCGTTATTTTATTAACACACTTTAAAATGATACCTTTCTTTCCACACATACGTGTATTTTACAACCTGTTAACATTTATAGGCGTAATAAAAACACAACAAAACAAACCAAAACAAAAAGCGAACAGAACAGAACAGAACAGATTGCAATGCACAACACACAAGAGAAATTCCTTGCAGTTGTTGTGCAAATGCAAGTCTGTAAATGTTCTATAATGCATTACATTTACAGTGCAAAAGTCAAATTGTTGTAAATACTTAAATTAAACAAGATGTATAACATAAGAGACATAAGAGAGACACACACGAAACAAACGGAACGCGTGTTCAGCTGTAAAGTAAAGCGAGGGATTTTACTTATACACTTTCGGTGGCTGTATGTTTGTGTGTGTGTGTGTGTGTGTGCGTGTGTGTGTGTGTATATATATCTGGTTATAAAATCAATTATTGTGTCACTTTATGGGGAATTGAAAGGTTTATCCCATATATTGCCGCAAACGGACGGAGCGGTTCGTACACACACGTATCGTATAAGCGTCAATTGATTTGTTATCAAAATTATGTTAAAATGTTTATAGTAAATCTTGGCGTTGTGTTTTCTGTTCTTTATTTGAAATTAAAATAACCCACGCTCAGGCTGCATTTTTTAACAGACTCCTAGAGCACTTATGGTCAGCTATCCTTTAAGAATTAACGCCTCCGGAGAAGTCTTTTGTCTTGCCAATGGCATTCATTCTACGAATAGTAGTTTTTGTGTTATTTTTGTATATTTATCTATGTGCGTTTGTTTGTCGCTTATGTCCACAGGTAATTTTATCCAATATGAGTCTGAGGAACTTTACTTGTGTTGCTTTCTCGCTTCCTTATGTTTATTTTTAGTGTTATTGGTCCAATTCATAACAATAACAACAACAACAACAACAACAAAAACTACAATATCCATCGGTTTAATATCAGAGTGCGTACCATATAGCGAGTGTAGGCCAAATATTATGCTCTTGTTTTAAGTAAAAACATGTCAAGAGCTTTGATGATATTTTATGTTAATTCATCCCAAGTTTAAGGAGATCAACAAAGCTATATAGAAGAAAAGAAAAGAAAAGAAAAGAAAAGAAAACGAACCCCTAATGTTGTTCTTTGTAAATTCTTTCATTTATCTTAATAACACTTGGTCGATATGAAAGCAAAGCAATTCTTATGACCACACAAAAAGGGGTGGCCAGATGTAAGAAGAAATTATTCGATATCGAATGAATGAAAACAACGCTAATAAACAAAAATTTAATCGAAAAACATTTTTAAACAATTTCTTTAAAACTTTGGCGACAATAACGTAAAAGAATCGACATATTTGCCTTGCGTTGTGTTGTGTTATTGTTTCAATGACAGACCACTCGATCATCAAGGGGATGTAGCTCGGATGGTAGAGCGCTCGCTTATCATGTGAGAGCTATGCGGATCGATGCCACAGTTCGTGTGTGCGGGGGTTTCTTTAATTTTTTTTTATTATTTTTTAGACTGTTTTAAAAACTTTTAAATAATTCAAGATCAGATATAAAAAGAAAATAAATAATTGGATCATGCCAAGGCACAACAATCCCTGTTTAGGTAATTCGTATACCATTGCAAATATTATCAATAAAGTGTATAAATTAATCGTATTCGCTGAAAATTTCAACTATTCTGAGGAATTACAACAGAGTATACATAGAACGTAGCCTCCGACTATGATAAAGCAGCATAGATCAGCAATCTTTTCGCAGGAGTTGAGAGCAATTGGTTTAGAGAATTATGGGAGCATTAAGCAAGTGCTCAAATTTTTTAATTTTTAATATTTTTTGGGAGCGATTAAGGTAATGGCTGTGAAAGGATTAAAAAAATTAATGCTAAACAGGGTTTTCACCTTCGACATCTGCTTGCGGGAAAACTTAAAGTTTATATAGAAAAACTTTAAATGTAAGCATAAACACTAATGGATTGAACGAATCTGACCTGATGAATAGTTATGAGGACAAAGTTGCTTGCGCACTGTCTTTTAACTGTTCGGCGCAATTCCGTAACAATAATTCCGCAATAAGATGGAATCAAGAAATAATATATAACTGACTCCCTTTTTTCGAAAGAAGCTCTAATATATAAAAAAAATAATATCAGCTGATCTTGGGAACTTAACCAACATTCATGTTAGTTTAACAAATAGTGTAAGACGTTAGTCGTTGGCTTGAAGTGGTAGATATACGATTAACCAAAAAAATCTCGTCTATCTGATATAAATACATAAAGATCGTTTAGTTCCTCACTTGAGTTAAGTAAACCGTGCCGTTTCTCTCCGTAAATTTCTTTTCTAGTTTCTACTTTTAATGAACTCATTTTTTTTACAAATTGTGAACTACTAATGAATGTGGGATGTATTAAGAATTTTTATGCCCATCACCGAAGGGTCAGCAGTATATTCATTTTGACAAAACGTTTGCAGCGGCCAGAAGGAAATTTCAGAGACCACACAGTGTATACATATTCTTGATCAGTATTAAATTCTAAAGCGATTTAAGCACGCCTGTCTCTCCCTCTGTTCGTCTATGTAATGTTTTTTTTTGTAGATATTCTTCTGGCTGCTATCGGCTTCTGAAGCTATCGATTCTTCCGCATAGGTTGGTATCGAAAGTGAGCCAAATCAGTCGAAGGGCACGCCTACAGTGCTACGGAGTCAGATAATTCCTCTGCTTTTGAAGACAACATTGGTTGAAGTCAGCCTGGTTACATTTTCGTTTCTTATAAAGTTTTTTTGCAGTTAGAAAGATTCTAATAGGAATGTTGACAGGTAATTAGATCGATTGACGTGTAGATCGAATTCAAATAATTTTCACTTACATTTTCAAAAATTGAGACCGTTTCCTTTATTATATGGTCTTGTATGTATATATTATACGGTCTATCGTATCTTAATATTCTATTTTCCTGGTAAAGCTGTACACATTTATTCATAAATTAACTCAAATTTACGAGTTTACATATGCTACCCGTAACTACCAAACCACCAAATTCGAGCACAGAAAAAAATAACTCGTAGTATTATTTTTTAAAAATACTTCCATCAATCTCCTTAACAGTCGATATGAATGCAAAGCAGCTCTTATATATGCACGTAACCTGATATAGGAAGCACTTGGTCAACATCTATAGAAAACATGATGATGTTAAAAAAGAAATTGAAATCGATTTTTTTGAAAAAACTTGACTTTCTGTTTGCTTTTATAATTTCAATAAGAGAGGGATGGCCATCAGGGGGATGTAGCTCAGATGGTAGAGCGCTCGCTTAGCATGTGAGAGGTACGGGGATCGATGCCCCGCATCTCCATTAGTAGGATTGTACCTGCGGTTTTATACTACAATTCCTTTTTCTTAATTGTTGTGAAAATTTTAAATAAATCAAAATAAAAAAAATGCTATAGTCATACGTCACACAACACAGCATATGCTTGAGTAAACCCATACGCCATCGTAAATAACATATCCTTAGGATACATTTTTTGTGCAGATGTCAATTGCTTCGAAAAATTATATCAGAGCGAAAAGGTCCTAATTGTAATAAGTTGACATTCGTCACAAGTCTAATTAACAACAATTGATTTGTGGAATTATGACGGTGCCAAAAAGGTATTTTTCTTTAACTTGTAAGGACGATAAAGACAATGGCAATAAATAAATGTTGGAAAATGTAGGCTGTTGGACAAAAGCAGTTGTCGAGGGTATCTGGCTTCGATGGTACGGCGCTCGCTTAACAAGTGACTCACTTCTTTTAACTTTACATCACTGTAATAAATACGCTGAGGATAGACATCTGAGTTAAAGAGTTCAAGATTTGAGTTGAAAAGTCTGAAACGAAAGCGGCAACAGCTTGACAGTGAGTTGACGTTGCTTATGCAATTTGCCATAAATTCTGGTATACCTTTTAATCTTAATGGAGGTTTATGAAGGCGCCTAATTTGATTTACGATTAACTTTAAATTCTTTTACGATTGAACGAACTGTTACGTGTTATTTATTATAATATGAGTAAATGCCGTATTTCTTAGGAATAAATTTTTATTATTCCGCTTAGGATGATTAGGATAATGAAGTAAGTGTTTGAGAAACGTTTTAAAACCCTGAAGCGAACCCTTCATACCTTTGGCTTCAGATATACGATTGTTGCAAAAATATGAGGCCAGTTTATGGTTCCCGGTATTAAGCAAGTTCGATCGACTAACATCGAGAGCTATAGTTTGTGGATAGTGAGTAGTGAGTTTACAACTGTAGATAATAATAATTTTTTTTTGCCGTCAAATAAAAAAAATATTTTTATCGTAAAATTTCTGTCGAGTACATATATACAAAAGACGATCGAATTTATTCGATATTGTTTAGGTTGGCCTCGAATAAGACTTCGAAACGAGCCCTAAATAAGTATATAAATCAACATCGATCAGCAAGACCAACCGACCATTCAATAGCTTGCAACACTTTGTCTACTCTAAAGTAAAACTAAGCATTTAATAAAATTTAAAAACTTTAGTTTTTAAAAATTACTAAATTAATTATTAAAAAGTGTTACATATAGGAAGCCGTCAAAGTAGAGAACCAATTAAGTCTAAAGTTAACTTTTTTATCAAAGTTTTTTTTTTGTTCAGCCATTTTCGTCACAGCTCACAAAAAGTTTGCCCTACAAAAGCCTACTTTCTATGCGAGTTCTTATACAGAAGGAAACACCAAAAACCGATCAATACGATCTCGATTTAACACAATACATATATATGTCAAATCAATATGCCTTGAGCCAATTTCGACAGAAAGAATATCAAAAGTTAGATTTTCTCGCCTTCGTAAGAACGAATTAAGGGAAGGATGCCTAAAAGAAAACGTTTCGTCTCATTCAAATTTTCCTCGACCCGTTAGTAAGCTTGAAAAAATCTATAATATCTGAGTGGTAGAGAGTACAATCACTTTCCTCTCGAGACAATCTTTAAAATTTCTTGATTTTTATTACTCGTTAGTTGAAAATATCATAACTTCTAACGAGCAGGTAGTCCGGGCTGATTGATTTTTCAAAAGTAAGCTTAATATACTTGTGAAAGTCTGGTGAAATTGTACGCATCTGTTCTTTTCAATTTGAGCGTACGAGCCGATTGAATGTGAGGCTTGATCGGCATCTGGTCCCTTTGAGAAAATATCTAATGCTTTTCATTTTCTTTCGTAGGACATTAGATATTAGAACACACATCTGTTGCTCTGCTGATCTGTTGCTTTGTTGCTTTGTTGCTTTGTTGCTTTTATCTTCAGCTCTAATAACAATTTGAACACTATATACAATAACATGTTCGCACGCACGCGGTCCAAACAATTCTTATTCGTTATGCTATGAGTGTGTTTGTGTGTAACTTCGATTGTGTGTTAGGGTTTATAAGCGCAACTTTACCATCTCATTTATAACAATAAACGCACAATTTCAGTCATCACCTTGTTTTTTATTTTATTTTTTTATTTTATTGTTTGTAAGCAATAAAAGACCACATGGGGTTTTTAGTGAAAATTATGGCAAACAAGGTTAAGTTGTAATAGCTAAGTTAGGTAAGTAAAAATGTATATATGAAGAAGAGAAGAAATAATATTAGAAAAGAAAACAAGAGAAAATGTGCTTGTTGTTGTTGTTATTATCACAAAGGATTAAATTGTGTGAAATGAAAACCCTTTTAATGCATTGGCCAGGCGAAGACAGACTTCGCTGCTGCTGCTGCTGCTGCTGCTGCTGTAAGTCAAATGAAAAAGAAAAAAAAAAACAAATCAATGATAAGGCAAAAGAAAGATCGACCGACAGATCGCCCGACCGAGTGACTCCCTACATATTATACACTAGAAATTCCCGAAAGGGCTTCAAAATGATATTTATAACGCGAGTTAACAAATAAATAGTAGGCAGGGTAGGCCTTCTTTGCTTGGCTGTTTGTTAAGTGAGTGTTTGAAGCATGTGTGGGATGCGGCAACGAGTGTTTTGCAACATGTTGCCAACAAAATATTTTGCAGAAAATAAACCTTAATAAAATAATAAAGTAAAAGATAGAAGAAGAAAAAAACTAAAAAAAAACAACAACAACAACAACAAGAAAAGTAAAGAAAAAAAGCAAAAGCTTGAACAAGGCGTTTGTTTTGCTTGAAAGTGATTTCTGTTCATCAGACAGACGGCCAGCAGGATGATCAGCAAAGTTAACTGGAGGAATAAAATAAACAAAGAGAACAACAGCGTTTTAGAATTTATTTCGTTAAAAGTTAAGGTTGAAGTTGATGCTGATGTTGAGTTGTCCCTTCATATACACATATATAAATACGCAAAACCACATACACAACTATGGAAATGCAGATGAAAATGTTAAAGTCATGCAGTTCAGTTGCGCTCATAAGTTGCATGCAATATACATATGTATGAGTTTATATATATATATATATATATATGTATATGTATGTATTTATACATGTATACATATGCATATATATGACCGTACATATTGTTTTGACCAGCCTTGCTTACAAGGCAATTATGGCTATTTTATGAACCTGGTCAACTCATAGTTTAGGACTGATTGACAAATAAATTTAGATGCATGCGTGTCGATAGAATTCAACTCAACATTTGCATACCTTTTGTTTTCCATAGCTAAGCGTCAGTAAGTATAAGTCGTTTTTTTTTTCTATGTGCTTAACTAAGTGGGTGCTTTAAGAAAAGTGATCTTGTTTCCCTGGACTGGCCTCATAAATACACTTGAATATCTTGCGCAGTAGTGGTGGCAGTGGTGTACGGTAACCGAAGAAACAACAAAGGCAACAATAACGAAAAGTAACAGCAACCTCATCATCTTCATTATTATCATCGATGGTAGCATCTTTCTCTTCTTTGCCTTTCGTTGCACATATGTGCATATGTGCATAATGAGTTTTCCATTTCATTTTATTGTATGGGAAAACTAGCAGCAACAAAAAAAAAAGAAGGAAAAAATAAAGGCGAAGAGGAAAAATCTCTTTCTCTGATAGATTTTTAATGTCGTTTTCTAAACTAATTAAGATACCGGGAACTGTTGTTGCTTGAATCAGGAGTTAAATGCAAATATATTCTTCAGATGTTTGCAGCTGCTACTGTTGCTGCTATGGCTACTGCTACTGCCCCGTCATAGGGAAAGCCAGGCAAGTTTTTTAACAGCAACACTAGCAATCAGGAAGTCGTTGCCCATCATTGAAGGTGGTTTGTTAAATCAAATCAAAACTTCTTTACTTCACGTTGACCATTACGAGTAAATGATACAATAACAAAGCAACAACAACAACAACAACAACAACAATAACAACAACAATAACAACCAGCAGCAGCAACAACAATCCTTATACTTATTGATTGATGTATTAGTGCCAATTTGAACGGAATGACTGCAAAGTATAGTTAAGTGACTACAGAAGAGGAAATAATTTCAGTTGCAACGCAAATTGACGACTTTTCTCATTATCGGCCGATATTCACTAATATTTTTGTTTTGTAAAATTTCTATTTTGTAAGAACAAAAACTCTTGCGCTTCATCTTCCCGTTTCACAAAACCTTCGTAAGACTTTTTTCATTTGAAATTTAATTCCAACTCATGTCGAAAATTATCCCTGTCGGCCCTCTGGCGTCTTCTTCTCAGGTCAAAATAAACAACGTTCACCTTAAAGTGTATAAAGTTTTGCCATATAACAGCAGAGGCCTTTTTGAATTTCTCTTCATTTTTGAACTGCCAACATCAACCATTGTTGCAATGATAAATTTGGAGGCTTTCAGACAAATTCGCTGTACAAAACAGTGATTAGGTGACTAGAACTTGTATGAGCAAAATCATGATGTATTAAAGCATAACATTCTGAGTGACGAGATTGAATTCCATCTAACAAGCAGAGAAATATTGCATATGCTATTCCAATCACAAAGAGCGACAATTTTGGGATGCCGCCATTATTGGGTGACACTTTTCGGAAATGATTTCACCTCGACCGTTACAGTAGATGGATGCATTGCCGGACGAAATCGACTGATTTTCTGACCTCAAACTAATTGTATGCATGCACGGCGTAACCTATGGCACAACTTGAGAGACAATCGCTCTGCTGATTGGGTTAAAATGACATCTCAAAGGGTCTACATTTCCATTTCTTTGACGTCGTCAATGTAGCAAAATGGGAAATGTGTGTTTTGTGTGAAGCATGAAGATCGAAAAAAACATCCGGTGCCTAAACCATAAGTCCGAACTGTTGAAAGAAAAAGCCAAACACTTAAGCTTCCTAAAGCAGTATAAGACACTGTCCATTTCTATTATCCACATCGTCTATATCCGAAATTAGAATACAGTTCGCATATATAGGCAAGAACTTACAGATGTTGGCTGCGCGCATCAAAGGGTTCAAATGATCATGAGTGATGAAAGCCTGGCCAACAATTTTGAGATTCTTGAACATCGACGCAATATGACCTGAGCTTATATGAACATACGTTATCTAAAGTAAGCTAATCGGCTTGTCTTGGAGTTTTCCGTACACAGCATCAAACATTACTCCGAACGAACGTTCTTTAACTGCTCTGCCCGAAATTTATACAATTCATGAGGACAATTTAAGTTTAAGGCGAACTCTCTGCAATGGCCATTTCTTACGCTCTTGGAAGAGATAGCTTTAGGTAAGAAGAACGAAAGCATGAGTAATTCCATCTCAGACTTGTCGAAAGACATGTTCCTCGTTATTTCCAGCCACTTATGCATGCATTTGATTGAAATTTTTTTATTGCTTAGCAAATGTTTGCTACATAAACTAATAAACAGATGGCGTTGTAGTAGTTTCACTCAAAGTTAAAAAAATTAGAGGAAAATTTCGTACTACAAGCGAATTAAAATGCAGTCTACAGTTCTTACAAAAGTAGCGAATCTGTGTTGGAGTTTCCCGCATTTGCTACAAAAAATCGGAAAGAAAAACAAATGCAATTTAGTCAGATCGATTTTATAGAAACGAAGCAGTAATTACTTAATTATTTATAACATTATAAAAAAATTAGTTATCATCAACGAGTGTGGTCCTAGAGACACTTGACCTTATGTAAAAGATGCTCGCCCTTGCTAAAATCAAAGAGTTCGGATTGCTTCTTCCTTTCCAAACTTGAAAAACTTGTTCGTCTTTAAAAAAATGTTTAAAAATGAAGGGCGCGTGTAGTTGCTGACTATTTTGAGGAGCTCGGTACTCAAAAATATCGAAGCTTTTAAACGTTCCTGCTATCTTACTAGCGCCTAATCACCTCGCAGCACGTACAGCTATTACTCACATATTTTGATCTACTAAAAGTTTCCATCCAAGCATCGTCGAGAAAAGCGCTAGATAGCTTCACTTACCGGCTTAACAGAGTACGGATAATGGATAGTGCATGATTTATCAGCAGACTTCTGCATTTTGATTGTACGAAGTTTTATAAATCGTTCAAAAGGCGTTGAAGACGCTATAATCTGATAAGAATACGAACTTTATGGTTGCCCGTAAAGAAGTGAAACGATTTTCGAAGGTTTCCGACTATGATCAAATGTACGGAAAGTTTCCTTTACAAGAGCTCAATGATTATTCAACTGCTTACAAAATTTTGGGAAAAAGGATATCGCACTGTATTCCTAAAAAGATTGCATGGCATGGACATGGAACTGAATACGTTCTTAATAGAAGCCAAAACCATTGTTACCACGCGAATGTTTATATATACGGAACGAAAAACAACCACTTATCCTAAATGAATTTTTAATTAAAGCAAGTGACAGTAGTAGGGAAAGCGAATCTCTGGCAAAATTATGTGCGCTACGAAAATAGTGAAGTATAACTCGGCAGTTAAGATTTGCGAAGGGTTGGTCGGAATGCTTACACAAATCGCGGCAAATGGCATAAACTATGCGGGTAGAGCTGACTTTGTTCTCATTCGCCTGAAGCCCTTCCGTTGCGGCTGTGAAACGCTGGTGTAATTAGCCCTAACGTGGTTCCTATACGCTCAATATAGACGCGTTAGTTCCGCCAAGATATTTAAAATGTGGCTTAATCACTTAGCCGCACAAAAAATTCTCATTCACCTTCTCAGTGGATTCCAAAGAGTTTGTCAAAATCGCGTAGAAGATCGTAACAAGCAAGGGATCATAGATCTACGCCCATCCACAGGAAAGTAAATAGCAGTGGACTCTACAAACGTTTCAGGATGAATCAAATCCAAAAAAAGTACGAGCCCGACGAGCTTTGAGCTAAATGTTTACCTTTTTCTCGGAGAAACTAGTCATGTGCCAACAGTGAATAGCGCCTTTAGGAGAACATAAAACAATCAATTCTAAACTGGCGTGAAGTTAAGCCATAGTACATAGCCCACACTTTTGTCTTTGCTAAAATAGCCTACCTTTTGGTCTTTGCTAAAATGCGTGATATTTTCACGCTTGGTTCGCGCCTCTGCTAAGGTAATTGTTAATTAAACGCTACAAAATGATTGAAAAAACTAAACAAAAATAGAAATACAAGCGCAAATAAAATGAGAAATTATACAGATAGGGTTTTATAACTAATTTAGTGTCTTATGTATATGGAGAGGACAGGTTTTTGGCGAATTTCGAAGTCATGCACTGGGATCAGGGTAATGGACGTAGGTTTTTCTGATAGATTTTAGCTTCCGTTAAACCATACGATAAATTTGCATATGGCAAAATTCATAAAAGTTTTTTATAACTAATTTAATGTCTTATGCATATGGAGAGGACAGGTTTTTGGCGAATTTCGAGGTCATGCACTGGGATCAGGGTAATGGGATTGAGTTTTTCTGATAGGTTTTAGCATTCGTCACGACTTATCAAAAATCTCTATAACACGATTTTTTACATTGCATTCCTTCAGTACTTGTAATGTAATTTCGCATAAGATTTACTAGAAATAACTTAACTTTTTTGGTTCTGTGTTCATAGTTAGCGGCTGAGAATGTTTGCAAGTTTGCTAATATTATTCAATTTTAATACTTACTTTACATGTTTCTTGTTTATTCCGCAAGAAATCGTAGCTTAGTAGCTTAGCTTTCAGTGAAGACACGAACCATAAAAATGTGGGTTATCTTGGTGTGCTATCTTCACTTCAGTAATTTTAAATGCTTCACGAGCACTTATTTTTGGAGGAAGTCTTTAGCGAAATAGGGAAAACAACAAGCAAGCGCCATCGGATAAATTATCATCAAGAGAATGTGAGCCGTTTGTACATCTTTTCTAACAAGCGACCCTTTAAACTTTCAAAGCATCGAATTAGTCGGTCACCTGCTGCACAGTCTTCATTTTGCGCGTAATGACCTCTTTTGGTAAGCAAATGTTAACAATATGTTGTGGGTAAAGCGAATTTTTTCAAACACTGTTTTGAAATGAAAAACGTACTGCGATAAATGATTCGAAAATATGCAAAAGTGTAAAAAGCCATAAATTCGAAAGAGCAATAAAGCAATAGCTGAGAAAACAATTACTGTTTATTTATTTTTTATCTTACGCTTAAAATGTACTATAAATAGTGACTTGTGAGCAGTGAATGACAGTGAATTTATTTTGCAATGGATTGGTTGGAGATACAATCAAATTAGTTATGAATTGCAGAGGTGTTGGAAGAATAATTTCAATTGCATTTCGTTATGTACACTTTTTAGGTTAAACAGGTACGTGTGTGTGTGTGTGTAGCTTGCCTGCCTTGAAGTTTTACTTTCTTTCCCAAAAAATGTTAGTAAAATCTAAACATTATCTTAAATTGAGATCTTAAGGTTAATAGAATACTTTAATAATTTCTCAACACAACAGCGACAACACGATTCGCTTGCATAAACATCATTAAAGATTTGAGCATGGAGAGAATTGAAGGAAAGGCTCTTTGCATGCATTCGGTCTTAACAGCGCTGCTTAAGAAAAGAAAAGTCTTTCGTTTGCAAACGAAATATCATTGCATTAACAGGGAAGTTTAACTTTCAAAGACAAAAGCTCATAATGCAAAGCGGCGTAACGACAAGAGTATGAAACGAGCAACCGAACACAGCTCGAAATGTGACTGCTTGAGTTTAGTAAATCGCTAACATGTCATGTCACATGCTGTGACTACTTGTTGCGTTATGTTGCGCATTGTGCTACACGAGTCAAATCAAATCGAATCCTATACTCCTGCCAAGGCCGATTTACTAGCTGATGATTACAATGATAATGATGACGACAATGATGATAATGATGATGATGACGGCGATGCCTGACGATTCGTTACGTGTTTAGTTTCTCATGTCAAATTAACAATTGTTGTTTGCTTGTCTACTACTCTAGAGCCTACCTGTCTGTTTGTTTGTTATTTGCCAACGAGGTTTGCCTGCCTTACCGCATGCCGCCTGCCTGCTGTTTGACGCTTGTTGCCTTTTGCCAACGCATTGCCTGCCTGTTTGTCTGACTTTGTAAAACTTAGGTGATATATGCTAATTGCATTTATGTGCTCAATGTCATACAATTCTTTGAAATTTGTTTTTCAACTATTTTTTTTTGCGATGATGTTGATGTAATATTGTGTGCGATACCTCGATGTATTGCATTACATTCTCTTGTAATGGTTTCATTAGAGCTAAATACGAATGACTTTCATACCGAAGGAGGAAAAAAATCTGAAAACTCGTGAACGAATTTTTTTAAAACTGATGCGTTTTAAAAGTTCAAAAATATAATTTTTTTTATTAATTACAACGACACTGTCGTAATATTATATAGAATAGAATAGGATTTCAGTCAATGAAAAATTCATGATCGCTTTATAGTGATTTATGCAACCCCCCAATATACGAAAGTGTTTGTTATCAATTATGTGAGGGTCAGTTGACCGATCAGGGCTTATAGGCGGCACGGGTTATCGTTAGTATTTTATTTATTTATAAGCTAGTGGCACACGTTAAGAAACAAAAGCAAGGAAAATTCCCTAGTTGGACAAGATCGCTCATTAAATATCTTACATAAATTCATTTATTATTCTTTCAAGTCTTTGAACGAAATAGCGGCATTGCCCCATGACGCCGTCCTGATAAAAATGAACGTTTATAGGATCAATTTTGATCCAAAATTAAGTCAACTAACGTGTTTCGGGAACACATTAAATAGCCATGGAGGTGAAACAAGCACTATTTTTGAAAAGTCCGGCACAATTACAATGTCAGCCGAAGAACAGCACCGAACTGTGGCTTAATGTGGTTGGAGAGGCTGTTCGACTCACTCACTTCATAGCAAAATTTTGTTTAAAAAAATTTGATTTCTTGTTGTTTGTTTAGTGCGATCTGGTTCACGCATTTTCAGTCGAATCAGTCACCCATCGGTGTATGTATATATGTAGCGAATGTATTTGAAAAACCCTTAACGCTTACATGTCAAATGTCATGGCAATGATGGTCATAAGCAGCCCCTTAAAAAATGACGTGAAATCTGAAAAGACCCAATGACACAATGAACCTGGAAGATATAATGAAATTCAAAGTTACGGATTAAATAAAACTTACGAATTTTAATCGTGTAAAATCCACCTTTCGAAAGAGTACAGAAAATAGATCAACGTAGTCCTAGTTTAGCACAATAAATTTAGATAT
This sequence comes from Glossina morsitans morsitans, assembly GCA_001077435.1. Lineage (NCBI taxonomy): Eukaryota > Metazoa > Arthropoda > Insecta > Diptera > Glossinidae > Glossina > Glossina morsitans. The sequence continues at coordinate 24,241 of CCAG010008270.1, forward strand.
CAAACCACTATTTCAGATTAATTCTCTTCATACTGTTCATGGGACCCTCTATAAGTAAGTAAGTGTGTAAAAAGTGTGCAATTTATGAGTGTGGTCTGAATTTGAAACAGCAGTTGTTTGCATTAAATTATTACTCAAGAACTATTTTCATTATGAAGTACTGACCATTAGGTCCTGTTGTTATCCGCCCGAGTGGCTGAGTAAGCAAACGGTCTCGACTAACAACTCGATTAGCCTGGGTTAAAACCTCAAGTGCGGCCGAATTTTTAATAAAGTCAATAGGTTTAGATCTTGGTCAATAGGTCTGTTGTCGTATGAACACTTATTATATCCACCATCGAAGCTAGGGATCCTATTAATTACGGCAAACAGCTTGCACCATCTACAGAGAAGTTTCAGAGACTCTCTAAATTGATTATATTCTTGATCAATATTCAGGCATGTCCGTTCGTCTGTGATTATGTGTGGATGCGAGTGGCAAACTTGCTGAATTGTCGAAAATACAAGCGATCAGTTTCAAATTTCGCGCAAATATTGTTCATACAAGAAAGTTGGTGTTGAAAATGGGCCAAAATGGTCGAAGGATAGGCTTTATAATACGGTAACAGCTGAGAGCACCTCTGATTTCAAAAGCAAAAATATAGGCTTTTTGCATCATTACTTATACGTAGTACACAGATATAACGATAAAAGTTTTCACTAGATGGCTCTAAAATAGATAGAAAAAGAATTATCTTCTTTTTTTGAATAAACATGATGGATGCTTGGTTGGAGTTTAGTAAATCGTCCACATTCAGTCATTTAGTATACCAAAGCTATGTTTGCCGAAAAATATTACGAATAGGAAATTGTTATCATACAACGAGTTTTTTAAGATAAGTCCCGTGGGGAGTGCTTGCAAAAGCTTCTCACTCCAATCATTTTCATTAAGATTCATTCTTGATATCGTTGCTGTCCAAATTGGTTGACATAATGAGTCTTTGCCAAGATAATCCAAACGCCAAGTGAACGATAATACGCAATACAAATTATGTCTTGAGCTAATACGCTAAGCTACTTTCCACAAACCTCTTGCAGACGGTGTAAGTATATCGAAGCATTTGCTTCCTTAGAGTACGTTCCCTGCAAACTGCAAAGCGAAAAAAGTCTTTTATCGCTTTAACGATCTGACATCAAATCGCATAATTTCTTAACCCTCTGTGTGTTACACCCTTCGACATATTCTTATTAATCACATCTAAACGACTCTCTTTTTGGCATAAGCAAATTCAAAGTCTAAACTAAGCTATTGAAAGGTGAATGAAAGCTTAAGCATTTCAAAATAAACAGATAAGAAAATTCGTTTGTAATACTTTTAGCTAATGAATCGTGCTGCCTGCATGCCTTTATTACGCAAATAAGCCTTTTGCACATAGAAAGTGTAGCTTCTGTTTTAGATACTGTTTCGATAGTAGAATATAGTAAAGGCGTGAGTGACGCCTGCAAGCACTACTGTCGTTTCTTTTTTTCTTTTCCCAAGTTTTGCTTGCTTCTACCTATGTAACCATATTTTCGCGTCTTGAGCAAGTGTTTTGTTATAATGAAGAAAAAAATAATTAAATAAATCACTAGAGAGCTTCATCCCTTAATTCAAATGTAAATTTTAAAAATGTATTTCCCTTTTTTTTTAATTTTTTCAAATTATCATCATTTGCAGAATTAAAAGTTTTTAAAAATCTCTGATGTGCAAGGCATGTGATGTGTTGAGGATAAAAATTGTCGGACATTCATTTATCAGCAAATGAAAGTGAAACTTAAATTGAAATCGAAACTGAGACAAGACGGGAAGACTAACAGAGCATACCAAAGGTAAACTAAATTGACCACAACCTACAAAAGATGTCAACAAGAGCAAAAACAAAAACAACAACAATAATAATATATGGAGAACAGTAACAAATTCGTGGGTTTGTAATGAAAAACAAATCGATTGATCGTTTAGTTGTCACTTTAAGAATTGTGTTCGGCGAACAACATGTATAACAGCATGACCAACACGCTGTCCGCAAAAGATGAAGTTTTAATGATAACTTCTGCTATAACATACGGGACAATCGTTTCAGTCATCTAGGCGATGCCAGGCTAGGTGCTAGTAGTGTGTGAATGACATTATGGTAGAACAAATGGAGCAAAAATGAAAATCAATTTAAAACGTGACAATGTTTTGTACGCGTGTTATACAATAAACATTTTTTAGAGCTTAATGAGGGCGCGACAACCCAAACACATACAAGCAAGGCACAAATTACGATTACAGTCCGTTGCCGCCTCGCAATAACGTTCTTTTTAAGAGAGACGAGAAGCTATATGATAGCCGATTAAGTGGCCAGAAGGCAAATTGCGTTAAGAAATGAGGTTAAGAAGTAAAATGAAAAATCCTTGAAAAGAGAAAACAAGGTAAATAAAAACGCTATAGCCCACTATTAAAAATCTTATAACACCCAACAGTAACGATTTTTCAAAATGGAGCGTGATATGAGAAAAAATCGAACAAGCGCTGCAATCCGAACCATTTCCAATAGCGTTCGTCCTTGGGTCAAAACACGTCAAGGTACCGAATTTCATCGAAGCGTTTGAAAAATTGCAGCTTGTAAGTTGAATACAAGCGAAGAAGATAGACAGACGGACAGACAAGTCTAGATTGATTCGAAAAATGATTTTGAAAGGGATTCTGAATCGACAGGTTTAATAACAGGTGGCTTTGTCTCAAGTCCTTCTGGGTGTTACATACATTCGCACAAACCTTGTGCAGGGTATAAAAAAAATATGAAAATTAAGATTTAAAAAATAAGGAATTTCGAAATATTAATTAAAAAAAAGAATGCTAGCCACCCCAGAGATTTGCAATAATTTCTGATAGAAGTCCATCAGGTAACCTATGATTGATATTAGAAAAGCAACGATTACCAATGCCATTGCAGTACTTAGTGAAAATGGTCCCTCGTTCAACACGACCCTAATTAATCAAAGCATAATCAAAGAATAGTTTTTTCCATGATTCGCCTTAAATG
>CCAG010008272.1:0-68900 GCA_001077435.1 Glossina morsitans morsitans
TTCATACTTCCACTATTTACGGCATCATACATCTTGGACGTTTCTTTTACTATTATGACTGTTCTCGCAGCAAGAATTTGGAAAACATTTAACGCCTTTTTTTCTGTTTTTCTCGTTTATTTGTTTATTTATTTTATTTTTTTGAACTATTGGAGTCTTTGCGAGCATTAGCATTTCACAAAAAGGTAATATATTAATAAATCCTTCTTCTTCATCATTTTAATGTTAAAATAAGTGTATTTTAGTTAATCCATTATATGTGTAAGCGATGATTGTGTTTCGTACTTTTTTTCTCAGTATTACATACATTTAGGTATATTATTTTGCATAGGGTCTTGCGATAAGAAACTCTAACTAACCTTTGTTTAGGCTATTGGATCTTTTCTCTTATTTCTTTTATTTATTTTTTTTCTTTTTCAATCTTTACTTTAATATTAAATAATATTTTCGTTCATTGATCAGTTGTAAAACCTTATTTATGAACATTATTTTTGCTTACTTGGCATATGCTCTCGCTCTGCCAGACTTTAGCGATACGCACACACATCGTTATTGCCTAGTTAACAAAGTTCTCCTTTTCTATAATTTTGAATGTTTTTCTCTGTTGCTTTGAGCTCTCCCTTATTGATGATCACATTTTAAACCGCATTTGTTGTTGTCATACATGATTTTCTTTTTCACAGATGAAATTTATTAATCAAGAAAATCTCACAAGATATTTGTTATTTTCGCATTATTAGAAAAAGCAATAAAGATATTTATTTTTCACTTCCAGATTTATCGTTGTAATTGTATATAAAAGTACATATATATCTATATATATCCATGTGTACGTAAAAATATTTTTCTCTCTACATTTATCGCTTCGCACAAAGAATTTTTTTCCTTTTTTTTGATATTTACTATTTTCTTTCTTTTTTTTTCAATAATAAGCGATAAACTTCTGAAGCATTTTTCCCCGTTAATGTTTTCAAAACTTTATTATCCAAAATTACGGAGGGGCACTACGCCGCCAATGAAAATGAAACACTTACCATTATTCTGAAATACCTCCCCAGCAATCTCCATTAAAACTTTTTTAAATAAATTCTATACTACCAAAAATTTACACTTCCAAAAAATTTTATGACACCAAAAATTTATACTACCAAAAATTTGGAAAATTTTGATATTTACTATTTTCTTTCTTTTTTTTTTCTAATAATAAGCGATAAATTTCTGAAGCATTTTTCCCCGTTAATGTTTTCAAAACTTTATTATCCAAAAAAACTGTTCGGTAGTTCTTTGTATGTTTGTGTTATAGTTCTTGCATCTTTTATAAAAAAAATCTCTGGTAATAAATTTATTTGCTTATTATTCTTAGGATTGTGTCTTTATTATTCCAAATCTTCTGCCTTTTCTGTTCCACTCTCAAAACCAGACTGATCTCGAAAACAAAAAACCACCACCAAAAACTCTTCTCGCATGATTTTTTTATATTTTTTCGTTTTCTTTGCATAGCTAGCGGATAGCCGCTATTTGCAAAGAACCGCAAAATAATACGATGTCCCATAACGGCATGCCGTTATTGAGACATTTTTGGTACAAACAGACCGACAGATCCCCTACCTTAAATTGTTCGCGGACGTTACAAAGTTTAAAAAAAAGTTGAAAGATGTTCTCTGAGTAGAAGAAGAGAGTGTGAGTGTGCGTGTGGATGTGTGGGTGTAAACACGGACGGTGACTTAACAGACCAACAAAAACTTATTACGGATCGTAGGACTGTTGTGTGACGTTACGCCATTAGTGATCTCGATAGGTAAAAATTATTTATAATGTATTTTTATAAATGTAGCTGGGCTAGCCAGGCGGAACAAAGTGTATTCTCAGCTCTATATAATACTACTTCAGACTTTAAGTCCTTCCATCGCAACATGTTGCAGTTAGCCAAGCAAAAGAACGATCTAATTCGATCGCGTAAATTCGAAGTTAACGACCCAGATTATGTTAAATCAGTTTTTGCATTTATTTTCATTCATTTTTTCGATTGTGAGCTTGAACTTTAAATTGTTTTCATTTTTATTTGAACTTTGAATTCTTTTTATTTTTATTTCCCATTTATATTTCAGTTCCTCAAAATCAGTATAAAACTTTTTAATTTTCATAAAAATGGATTTTTTCTTATATTTTTTATTTCAATACAATACTTTGAAATTGCAGCAGATATGGCGGTCCTTCCTTTCCTTACTTACTCGCTTCAACTGAGGGACTTCTAGCGAAACGTCGACGCCATCGTTAAAATATGAAGCGGGAGTTGCAGAAGTTAAATCGCGAACTTCCGGATTTTGCATTTTATAGTGCATGCAAAGGTTGCGCAGGAAGGGCTGCACAAAAATTTGCAAAATTTTCCGTCTTTCTGGGATTGTATCGGCTTTTCCGCTCTTATATTAAAATATGACTTCAATTCTTGTCTAGAATATCGACTTTAAAAAATATAAAAATTTAATTTATATTTTTGAAAAATGAATTTAATGCGAATCTTTATATACACCAATACATTTTTCAACAATTTTAATTCAAATTATAGTTAAAACACAATTTTTCGAGAATTTTTTACAAAATATTATAAACAAAACATATTTTTATGTAAATTAAGTAATATTTGAAAACACAAAATTTTGATACTATGTCATAAAGGAGGTTGATAAAGCGGAAGTTTGCTTAGCTACTGTAGACAGACCCTGCGCTGTTGAAAAATAAATCTCGTACGGTATAAATCCTCTTTTAACAACCTTTCCAACGATGTGCACGTTATATTAAGTTTTGCTCGGACGATTTTTTTTGGGGACTTTGAATATTATTTATTGTACTTAACATAACATAGACAAACATGCAATATATAAAATATAGAGGAGAGGAGGAGATTTTTTGTTCACAACATTTTTATTTATACAAAATTTTTCTCATTTTAACTTAACATAACATAGACAAACATGCAATATATAAAATATAGAAGAGAGGAGGATATTTTTTGTTCACAACATTTTTATTTATACAAAATTGTTCTCATTTGTTGTTTTAACTTAGTTTTCATATTTTTAATAAAATTTCAAATTAAATTTATTTATTTGTTTTTTGATTATTTATAAATGTTTTTTTATTCGCTTGTTTTACAACTTCTTTTAATGGATTTGTTTCTCTTGCTTAGTTAATTGCTTTAATTCTTGCATATAGTTTTAGTTTATAACGAATACGCGTTGACATTTAAGAACACTTCAAAAGATAATGAGGCACATTTTGCTTTAACAATCGAACCATTTTTATTTTATTAAATTCCCTCCAATATCAAGTTCTCAAATATATTGACAGTTAGAAGGTTAAAAAAGCTGTTTAAGAGATGAATATGATCTCTTCAATGCTTAAAAATCCAATGACCATTTTTACTAATTACATATAAAGATATTTTTAACAGAGAATACGAAGAATAAGCTTTGAATGGTTATTAAAAATAAATTGATTTCGTATATAATCTACGTAAAGTGTATTGATTTGAAATAGTGGGAGGTAGAAATGGATGGTCCTCCTTTGATCATGGCCGAATAGAAAAGGAAGGTGCCTAGAAAGGAAACACAAAGCCCATAAACTCATCTAAAATAAATCAACAGTCAAATTCAATTGACTCTTAGAAGGAATCTTCCACGACTTATTGCTAAAAACTAATATATAGCATATAAGGAGAAGTAAAGAAAAAAAAAAAAAAAACAAATATTAAATAATAATTCATGTATGCAGAAATAAGAAATAAAAAAGGAAAAAAGGACGTACATATCTAGCACATAGGTACTTCCACAACCAATGCAGGGCCAAGTTGCAAATGAACTCCTAAGCCATCGCAGACATGCAAAAGCTTCGCAACCGATAGGGTAAACAACACCAATGTATTTTCGAATCATTATGAGGTATTAAGATTAAAAGTTGAATATGGCATAGGCAAATCGCGAGTATTAAGCTTAGTTGTTTTGATAGCTTTTAAAGAGTTTGGTATTGAGATTAAGCGATAGTCATCATTTAGGTTTCTGCAAACAATTTTGAACAGATTAAACAGTTCATAATTATATTTACATTGAATTTACTTAATGAAAATACGGTGCTTAGAGAAGCGATTAGGGAGATTAAAGCTTATCTCACCAAGTAATATGGACGTATCGATAGTACGATTAATTAACTTAATTAGGAAGGAAACACCAAGAGTAAATCTAGTTTTCTGAAGTGACCGTAAGGATAACAGAAGCAACCTATTTTCTTAAGGAGCCTAAATTGCTAAGGGCAATCAGCACACATCGCTTTTGAACGGATTCAGTTGAATCTACAAACGCGCCAGTCACCCATTTCTCAACAAGCATTAGAGACGGAGAAATAGAGCAACTAAGTTTCGTTTTTTTTTGTGAGCTTTGAAATTCAAAATAGATGATTGAACATTTAAAATAGAAAAAACACAAAAAGTTAAATTTCAAACTTATCATTTACCTTTTTTTGAAATTCCAATTTTTCATATGTTACTTTTACTTTTTTTTGTTGTTTCCATTTCTTTTGTTTTATTTTAAGTACATCGAAATATAAATCTAAATATAAAAAATAAACAAAAACAAACTTGTTTTTTTAATTTTATATGTCTGTGTACATATGCGCATATATGTTAGTAATAAATTAAATGGTAAACTCTCTTCTTCCGAGATAATACATACACCACCTGGAACGTCATGCTCATAAACATACACTATCGTTGAATTGCTTACGACAGACAACATCTTCACAAATAACACACAAAGAAACAGCACCAACCATTGTTTTGGCCGAATTGCTCTGAAGGAGCACAAGCTAATTCGCGTCCAAAGGCAGTACTCAAGACACAACTAAATATGCATACATCCTAACAGAGTTACCACAGAAAGTCATTGTGTCCGTATTTGACTAGCTACAAAAAACACCGCCCAATAGTAAGTACGAGAAACTACAAAAACTTTTAATTGAGAGACACGCTCTTAGCGAAGCCACCAGGTTGGGTAAAGTTTTGGCAGACTCGTGCACAAGCGATCGACGACCTTTGGAGTTCTATCGTCACTTATGCTTAACAGTTCGGTCCACATTAAGCAGAGACCTACTTAAAAAGCTGTGGATTAGAAAGTTTCCGAGCAATTTGTCAATGGCCTTAACTGGTTCCAATATTAAGGATCTAAAAGAACTAGTAAAATTAGCAGATGACATTGGGGAATTTTCTTTTTTAAAATGAAATAGCGCCCATTAACTTACAACAGTGCCAAGACATTGCAGCATTTAGTGAAATCGCACGCAGCATATTGTGAAATAGTTGCAAAATTAACGTTAGAAGTAAACGAGATCAAAAGGGAGGGAAACCATGCACCCAGAAATTTTTCATGATATTACCGAAATTATAGAAACCTGCTACAATCATGGAGAAGGGCGTTCTCGTGATGGCATAATTTAAGATTTCAGAGACAAAATAACGGCATCAAACAAAAAAGTTAGCGGCAATGGGAAATTGGTAAGCTTGAACAGAAGGAGAAAAATAGGACGAATAAAATTAGCAGACAGTAGATGACGAGAGATAGAAAGAAATAGATCGAAATATATAAACAGTGAATCTATTGTCCCGAATTTATGGATTTTTAAAATCGATAGCGAAAATATTAAAAAAGAACAAAATTTTTTTTTCACTGAAAATAAATTCGTGTTCGGATGGAAGGAAAATTCTATATAAACTCCCTTAGTTAATTAGTTGCGCCCTGATATACACATAAAAAATATTATATATATTTTTTAAATATGTTTAAAGTAATACTTCCATCAATCGTCAAACGCTTAAAATGTGATGTTAATAAGAGCTTCGAATAGAAAAATACCGGAGTTTGCTTTAAACTTTACTTTTCCTGATTGACTGGAATGATAGCGCAGCTAAATCTTTACGAGTGAGAAACAGCGCTTCGAAATCCAAAACTTAAATAACCATAGTATTAAGAATGCGATCGAGGGACATCGAGGATAAAACTGAACGACCATGGCGTCGCCACTTGAGAATGGGAGAACTAGCTGAGCATCGTTTATTATGATTTGTTTCCACAAGTCAGAGTTTTTCATTATAAACGGATTCGACCCTATATAGTATAACTCGCTAAAGAGTTCTCACTCGGAATGTTCTACCTTCACCAATGTTGTCAGCAGATGTTTCTTGGTTTAGCTAACACGAGTTTCGACAGATAAAGTATTGAGCAGATTGCAAATTTGACATCAAATTATTTGTATAAAACCTACAGATTAGCCGAGGCTTGTCCAAACGAAGGTCAGTTCGAACGGTCGACACCCGTTATTGTAAATCAGCCAGATTACTACTAATATGAGAATTGGTCGTATTCTACGATCTTACAGTAAACAATTATTAAAAATAATGCACGTGTTCTTAATACCCTAACAAAGAAAAAAGTGAATAGGCGAAGCCCATCTAACTTACCGGTTAGAGGTGATGTTATATCCTGGGTTTGTCTATAACCTACCTTACCTATTTTAGTTCTTACTGTATAGTTCCACTATATTTACACTGGAGACCCTGAACTTAGGTTCGCAAACTTTTACGTTTAATTTGCTCTCTCTCTAAAAAGAGACAATGGAAACAGGGTGGAAAGTATATCAATTATCGGTAACTAAGTGATCTATCAGGTGAATAGGCGGTACGCTTATTAAGATACAAAGAATCCATACAGGATATCTGCCGCAATAAAAAAGCTGTCGTATAAGATTATTGAATAAAGCGAGAGTTGATTCTAATTAAATACTTAAAAAATAGTTAATTCTCGTGTTTTCCAAGTTAGTTGCACAGGTAGGTTTGGTGGACAGTGGACTATATTCTTATTGTCCAACCGTTTGCAACGCCTAGAAGGAAGCAACAGAGACCCCACAAAGTGTATATATTCTTGATCAGCATCCAATTCTAAATCGATTAACCATATCCATCTGTGTAATGACTGTGGGAAACATTCTCCTGACCGCAAAAATGAAGCTATCGATCAAATTGGCAGAAACATTGGAAATTGTTGCCAAATAGATCGAAAGACACGCCCACAGCACCATGTAAACTGTTTTTCAATAGTAATGAAAAATTTGCTTTTTTTCTCATTACTCATAAACTATTACTAAAATTTGAACGCATATTCTATGGGCGATGCTGTAGTACCTGTAGAAGAATGAAAAAAATTGGCCACATCTACCCAATATTATAGTGTATCAAAATTTAATTTTTTTTCAATACCTTCATAACACCCAAAAATGACGATCAAAATCACCATAATATATAAAAATGCTCCCAAGCATTTTCGTTTGTTTCTTCTTAGCGAAATTGAAGATATCGCCTAAAAATTTTCAAAAGAATTTGGATGTGAACTAAACTTTTCAAAGGACAACACTCACTTGCCTGTACGAGAAAAACTTTTATCTTGAACGTAGAAGAAGTCAGCTGCGCCAATCCATATTGTAGAGCAGGAGAATTTTGTTCTTTTATATCTTTTGTCTTTTTTGGCGTAAACGGTGATGGGTATAAAAGATTCGGTCCCGACTGAATTTAATTTTTTTGCTTGTTATTATATATAAGTTTATATACATAGGCATATTTACATGCATATACATGTACACACATGCCTCTCTACATAGTGAAAATAAATTAAACTATGGCTCTTATATGTCTTAATGTATTACATTTAAGGTAATTAAATAAAGAAAAGGAAAATGAAATAAAAATAGTTTTTTTTTCATATATGAGAGGAAATTAGCTCAGGGTTCCTCGGACCAAACTTCGTGGTCTCCCATAGACCTCCTGGCCGATAGCCTGAACTATAGTCTCAACAGCTTCTGGTTCTGGTTAGGCGGTATTGAACATTTGTCCTGAATATATTAAAGTATGTTTTCGATCTTTCGATTGACAAACATGAAGGATTTAGAGACATAGCACGTTACAACCTATGGTCTCCTTCGGGCCACGATGTCTATGATGGATCCCGAAGTTGGGTTCGAAGACTTCTAAGCCACCGTCCGCTCATAAAAAAAAGGAAAATCTTTTTATATCATTTTGCTTTTACATTTTATCCAAAATTTAATATGTTTAAGAATTATTGTTTAATTTATGTAATTGTTAATATGTGTGCATGTCAGCATGCACGTATTTGAAAATGTATGTATGTAAATTTATATGTGCGTAGAAGTTTTTTTTATAATGAAGGTAAATTGTTATACACAAATCATTTATCAATTTAATTTAATAATTATTAAATACAATTTTTTTTTATATTACTGTGGCCACAATTTACACATTTTCTCTATTCATCTCCTTTATAATAAATCATTGTAACGGACGTTGCATCATAGACCACGTAGAGGAAGTGAGGCATCAAATTCATATTCCATCATTTCATCAGGGCAACTAATCGAAACTAAACTTTCTTTAATCAAAACCAAAAACATTTGTTCGAATTGGGGCGATTTGCCAAGGTGTGTTCATATCACACCCACAGAATTTAACATTTTTCTAAGAACGCTTCTAAAGAGTGGAAAACTTTGGAATTTTTTCTAAAGAAGAAGGAATTGGAACAATCGTGGATCACGTCGAATCAGTGGGACAATCAGATGCGGACGCACCTTCACTTAAAAGAAGGTCACCCTTATTTTAGAAAGAACGTCTTTACTGTAATCAACGAAAAATTCAGTGAAGTGATCAAAGACATCGCTCATAATATGCAACTGCAAAAGGACACTGTATCCCAAAAAAAAAAACTAAGCCACACGCAATCTCTGGACTAGATGGAATCAAAAAAAAGCAATTGATGGAAATCAACGAAACGATGATAGGAGCTAGACTAACAGGTGATTCCCTCATATTTCGCTGGACCGTGGTCGCCTAGTTACATGAACAAGCAGAAAATATTCGTCTCGATAATCAAATGCCGGAATATGATATAAATGAATACTCAAAGCGTGAGTATTCAGTCACAAAACACGTTGTAAAACTGTACGAAAGGTCTGACGAGCATACCAGACAGCGTGCAGTGACAACACCTCCAATGCTAACACCTCAGAACATGTCAAAAGTATCAAAACCAAAGTTCAAAGAAGAACGATTAAAATTGATACAACTTTCCGAACTTTTGCACAAGTTTGTACATGGACGACCAATTTCATCTTCAGAAAAGATGTAGCATTTAAAGGCCAATTCAATGGGAGAAGCAGAACCACTAATACGCCATCTCAGTCTCACAGACAATAATTACACTACAGCATGAAAAATTCTGCACGAAGGTCCAAAAATAAAAGGATACTGGTGACTGCGCTAGTGCAGAAGCTTCTTAACCAGCCGAAATACTCAGCAGCAGCATCTGCGGACAATATCAGGTTCTTGCACGACACAACAAAGGCGTCCCTCGTAGCATTAAAAAATTTAGAAATTTATAACGACGGCTGGGATCCATTGCTAATTCAAAGTTAGATGAGACGGCCCATTTGCTTATCCAACAATCGCTTAAAGATTCAAGATCGCAAACCAACATCATTACCAAAAGAGCTGTCCGGCAATTGCGCGAATCTTTAAAACCCGCTACCATGTAAATTTAAGACATCGCCAAAATAATGCTCAAGGACGAATTAACGTGATGATACGATCCAAATTGGAAAATTACTTATTAGACTTTGCAACGCTTCATCGGTAAATGTGGAAATTATCAGAACCGATATTGCCATAATGCAACAAATTTTGTTGGCGCTAAAAACCAATTAACCAAGTTGAGCAAATCAATATTCAACAATAAGGCGGAGAGACAAAAAAAGACACTTGTCTCTATAATGGCATCCAATCCCATTTCATTCCATTAAGGGCTCCACATTTTCTGTGTAAATTCATATGGTCATGCAATAACCATTTGCCTATTCATGCCATTAAAATAGTCTGTGAACAACGATTTGCGGCATTGTTTATGCATGTCAGCATATTTTATCTGAGTGAACATGATGTTATCGTCTAGTGCTGACATGGATAAACAATTTATCACCAACATTTTATGGAACATATATAATCAGTTGAGTATAAAAAGCTCTTGTTTTTTAGTTTAACAAGTTAGACGAAATAATCACCTGAGCAATAAAACACGCTTTTTCTTTTCATTTATCGGTGTTTTGGGGTCAGTTTCTGCACTCTTTACAAAAATCCTCAATAGTTAACACAAGTTCATTTGCTTGATTAGTTTTACACACCAATTTTAATTTGTTTTTTTGAAAAAAGTGAATGGTTTTTGTTTTATATATATGTACTATGGATTTCATTATTACTTTTTGTGCGTGGTCTTTTGGAAATATATTTAGAGTTTTTTCAGTTTACACGATTTTTTAAAGTTATAGAACACATTCCCATGTTTACCATATGTCGCATGTATTTTTGTATAACTTCTTTTCCACGGATTTCTCTGGGATGTACAGTGTGTGAAATGCTTTGATTTCCAAATATTATTCACGACTTTCTTTTTATTCAATTTTAAATTAGCTTTAAACACCGAACTTCAGTTACGTATTTTACTCTTTCTATTCTTTCCACGCACATCTAGCCTTGTTACATATTTCTGCGTATATTGTAACAAACAAATTTACGCCGAGTTTCGCTCTCCGCCAACTCAGCCTGTTCTCAAGAAAATTTAATCTTTCCGGAGCTTCACTGAAATGGGGCTTACCCTCCGATTAACTCTCTGGATAATGTCTCACTTACCATTCCGTTTCTTCTATATACGTATGAAGGAGAGTGATATCGTCGACAAATTTATTTGATTACACACCTTCAGTGTTAAATTGATTTAAAGTCACACACTATAATTAATCCCAATAATCGTTTCAGTAGTTTGAAGTTTGTTTAGATAAGTAGTTCATATGAACGCTTTATCTAATTTTCTATCTTTGCCTTGAGCTTGATTGCACACGATTATGATCGGACCAAACTTTTCTTTTAATAGAGCATTATTATCCGACTGCCTAAAGCAGGATAAGGAAATACAATTCTATTTCTATCGTCGTTTCCTCAATCTTCACACTGATAGTTGTTGTCGATTAGCCAGAATCTGTTGCTGTTTACCATAACTTCGAAACTTTACCAACCGGGGTTTATATGCTCTGTCACATGGTAGTTATTTCTCAGTTACAAACAGTGTTGCACTAAATTTGAAATGTGGAAAACAGCTAATCTTAAATCTATGCGTGGGATCCTCCTTCAGCTAGCCTATAAAATTTTCATTGCAACCGCCATGTACTTGGGCTTCTTTTGAGATTGAACATGGTTTCCTACCTCCATTGTTCATGTTGGGCAGCTACAGCGATCTATTCGACAATAACGGCTCTTCTTCTTCTTTTCCCATAGATTATACATTCTTAGAGAACCTACTGTTATCTCTCACACGGGATTTTGTCCTTTTGCCATCATCCAGGGCGTGACAATTTATGTAGAGGTTTTCACCTATGACGAAAAGTTTGGGAGGTTTCCTATCACAGCCAGCCGGCGAGCAATTATCAGTTAGGTAAATAAAGTTCAAGACATTGCGGATAATTTTTCTCTGCTCGTCGAATTTACCGACTGGTTTTACGCCAGATTTATAGTATCGGCCCTCTGTTCCGCATTTTCTGTGTTGATAGGCATGCAAATGCGGCGTCTTTGGACAGTGAAAATAGATATCTCCTTCTCATATCCCTTGAAGTCAGTCAAATTACTGATCTTCTGTGCTTGTCTTGCCTTCCCTACCTATAAAGAAAACAAGTGTTAAACATAACACAGCTGTCTGACACAGCAGTGCCAACAGCTAAGTATATTTCTGGTAAAAACACATCCCATCAAGCATGGTTTCCTTCATAAAATTTAGTGATAATCATTTTAAACGTCTAGGTCACATGAGCGTTCTTCTTGGCGAGTATTAGGTGCGGTATACTATTGCATGGCTCCAATACTTCGGAGACAGTTGCGGAAACATTTTCTGGTATATTGGATTCCGATTTTGATTAAAGCGCGTTTCGAGACTTCAAATCCTGCAACTAATGCCAATTTTATGAAGATCAACTCGTTCCACTTAAGAAAGCTAAAGAAAGTCAACTAAAACCAATATATCCTGCTCGATTCCATGGTAAGTGCCCGCAAAATCCGTATGCATTTCGTCCGTCAGCTTCTGTTATGTTGCCTTATATCTTTGACAAGTAGTCCAAGTGCGCACATACTTTCCAAGGTCTCGAAATATGCTCGGCCAATAATATCGCAAAAAAATTTCGGTGACATCCTTGATTATCTTTTTCATCCAAGGAAATTTGCCAGTGACCTTTTCATTAATAAAGCCTCTTCATGAGGCGTCTACAGATTGACAGGACAATGCATCTGCTACCCGATTGTTAACCATACAATGGGGGTATTCTTCTTAAAGAATTGCTATTTCCCTGTCAGGCTTTGCGTTAAAACTTAATCGCTGGCGTCGGTTTGTACATAGGAATTCCCCAATCTCCTGTTGTAGGGACGACTCCATGCGTTCTTGTTTACTGGTACTTAACCGCTAAGTCTTCCTCACCGTCTATGACAGATCGTGATTTATTGTCATCTTCTTTCGATCTTAATTATACGACACACATATGTATTAACGACTTCGCTACGAGATATTTTCGGTTGTATTACCACATTCGGTGCAGGTGTCACTGCGTTTTCGTTTATGAGAGGCTCATTCAGAGAGGCTTCCAGTGTTCTTTTATTCTCATGTTTATGTGAACCAAATTCTCTGCCTTGTTTCGATTTGCTTTCATACTTTGATATACGCAATTCATTGTGGGGTTGTAATGATTTTTAACCGGTGGGTGTCGCTCGAGTCCCTTTGTCTTCATCTTCTCTGGGGTTTATTTTTCTTTAAGGATTTATTTCTTCTCTGACATTGTGACAACTCCGATCATGCGGACGGATACGAAAAAGAAAACTTTGTACCGAGCCACTAACGAGATTTAATAAAATTTGATAAAATCTCGTTAGTAGCACGTGGCATTACCACGAATCGTTCTGAAGCGGCATAATTGCACTTGGCAGAAAAATGAGCTGCCCATCTACAACTTTTCTCCATCGTCTAGTTAAAATTCGTGTTAAGGAGATCCTTCCATATCGCCCCTGTGTTCGTAATGCAAATTTTTTGCTAACAAAACTGATCGGCGCTCCGGCTTCAATAGTAGCACCATTACGCCAGCCTCTCGGTGGACGTAGAACAATCGCTGCCTCCCACAGTGGTTTGGTTTCGTGTCATTTCTCTCTATGTTCTACGCGCGGAATATTTTCCACAGTGTCTCCTAGCTCTGCCAGCTTTTTTTATATTCGAGAAATCCCTTCGGCGGACATACCAAAGATACTCTCTACCTTCTAGTGTTCTGCGCACAATGTGTGTCGTATTAAACTTTATAACGCCAACATATAATGTTTGAACTCTTCACGCGAAAATAGCGGTCTGACAGAAAGAACTTCAGAAAACCTTTTTTAAAATCGGACAACGTTGTCCTCTTTCCATAATTGCTACGATATCATGTGAGTGCTGTATTCTGCAGGATAATTCTTATACAAATCTTCTAGCTTTTTGAAAAATTATAACGGCTCTGTGATCCCAGCCTAATGTAAGCACCACCTATGTACAGTTTAGTATACCATGCTGCGGACTGCAGCAGTAGACTAGATGTATAAATAATGATACCGTGTTCGTTGGAAATGAATTCATGAGGTAGTGATGAACGGGTCCTATTCAAATCTTGAGACAGACGAAAAGCTTCAGAGTTTTTACGGCTTTCTCCAATATACAACAGACGATCATTCTCAGCAGGATTAAGGAAACTTGATGCAAAGTTTGTATATCCCATTAATTTCTCGTGCCATCTTAGCCACATTTAAATGTAACTTCTGAAAAATTTCTTTAAACTTCAATCTACAATACTTCTTTTCTCTTTTTTATGTTCATACTGAAACTTATCTTCGATCTATCCGACTTCACCAATTTTTTTTTAAGAATATGATTATTTATTTATTTACTTACACGTGAAACTTACCTAAAATAAATTAACAGTCGAATTCAATTGACTCTTAGAAATAAACTTTATACTAATTATTATTAAAGACTACCATATGTATAATTAAATAAGACAGTAAAAAAAAAGCATGTAAACAGCTAACACAGAAGCACACCAATAACCGGTACAGGTCGAAGTTACAAGTGAAGTTGGTTACGTACGATCTCTATAATCGTTACAATGCAATCTACCGAAAAGTTTTTTCCTTTTTTCTCCTCGCGCGTGACGTGAATTAACGGTGATTTAAACTGACGCCCTCTTGCATACAAATAAAATATACCCGCTTTTTTTGTTTTAAAGGTCGTGCTATGACATGCTGACCACATTTCTCGACTTGAATTACTTCTCAGCACATTCGCATTTTTCACATTGAATTTCGACCCTGTCCTAACATGATTTGTTTGTAATACTTTTCGTGTTTAAGTAACGAAACAACTTTGATTCACTTCATTCTTCTGTTTAATCCTAAGATAATTAAGTTTATTAGACAATATATTCCATTTTATGATGAAACGCCTCTGATTAGCTTTATTCAAATCTAAGTAAGCTTAGTTTGTTACTTACTACTTCTCGTGCTTAGTAAAGGAATAGATCTGGCTAATTTTATAATTTCATTCCCTCGTGCAGTTACTGGTACGTTTTTTAAAGCTTCCACATTATTATTGTTGTATTCCGTAGGATATTATTGCATATACTTTAGTGCTATGAACTCAAGGATATTTCGTTCGTAAAAAAGGACAGGATCTTTTTTTGCAAACCAACTTCGAAATGAATGACGTCTTACAAGAAACGCATGCTACGTTACCTACTACGACATGAAGTTAATTTATTATCGCAGTATTCGTAGAAGACGCTTTAAATCGTTTCTTTTCCGATAGGGCACTATTGCACTTTAACTTCTTGCAACCGTTAACAACTGGTTGTCGTTCTAAGCTCGTCACTGCTTAAACACTCTTTTTACCTGTTGTAATCGTAAGCTTTCCTTTTGATTTTTTACCTATATGCACACTTTCTTGTCGCTTAAAATTTTCTTTACAAAAATTTTTCGTCACGATGTCTTGATAAAAAAGCAGAGAATTCTTTTCTTTTCTTTCAAAAAAAGTACTATACCTGATTGTTTTTGTGCTCACTTACAATTCGCAAATACCGCGGTTATATTTATTTCCTTTTTTGTTTTTGTTTGTTTTGTTGTTTAGTCTGCCTTAATTTCTTCTTACACCAGTTTATTTCTTATGAATTAAAATCTTTTAATAGTTGTCTGGCTTTTTATCAGGCTCTGATCTCACTGGATCTGAAGGTCAGGCACCCCTTGTAAAGGGCAAATTTTCGCGGGTATCGCTCTGCGCTAGCACATAAGGTTCTTGACAAAAAAAATTTTTTTTTTTTTATGACATATAAGTCACAAATTTATTGGCTTGGTCCTTCTTAGCTGAACTGCCCAAAAAAATAAAAAACAAAAATATTTGTATTTTTCCGAAGCTCCATTGAAGTGATAACTGCCTTATTTTTACTATATTTGTCCGTGACTTTTTAAATGCGATGACGATTTTTGGTGGTCAAAAAGATTGAAATTTGTGATGCACGACAAAAAAATTTCTCTTCTGTCTTCCGATTGGTGAAAAACAAAGTTTTACTGTTAGCTATGGTAGAAAAAAATAATAAACGACCGAACACTTGACATTCTAACAGAAGGCGAAACGAAATAAAAAGATTTAAGGGATATGAATAACTTTAATGCTCGTGTTATAAGCATAAAACATTTTGCAGTGGTATGGTATCGTCAAACAGCAAAAATGGTGTTGGCTATTCCTATAATTTGCAAAGGAAAGAAAAGGAAAGTATTCGTTTCGGCAGTCCGATCTTTAAATATAAATTGCATTTGTATTAAATAGCAAAATACAATAATTTAGTACAGTTTTTTGATACAGTTGCAAAAATGGCAATATTAACCATCTAAAAGGTAAATTGAGCTAAAAGTAAAAAAAAAGAAACTAAACAAAGAAATTTTTTTGCCATCATAAAATTGTAATAAATTTAAACATTGAAGGACTTAAATATAGATGTTAAAAACAGCAAAAGCTTCATCAAAAAAAAAAAATGTATAAGAACATTCTCGAACAAACGGTATAAGGAACAAACGCAAAGATTATGAATTGTGAACAATAAAAATTACGAAAAACGGTAAAATTTATGTTATAAATTTTAAAAATTACATAAAATATATATGTTACATAAAATACAGAACGTACATAAAAGAATATATTCATTTCTTGCTGTTGTTGTTAATATCTCATGATAACTCAGCCTTTCGTATGTTATTAAATATGTGGTGGATTATTTATTTCTCAATTAGAGGAAAGAAGCTGTAGGAGTCTGAGGAAAACACTTTAGGGTCTCTCATCCTAAGTTGTAAGCTAAGAGAGACAGCAGGTAGGGCAGGGTTTAGTGTAGCCCTGGGCAAAACATCAGCCCTTCAGGTAAGAAAGTTTCGATCGTTCCTCCTTCTCCATAACAACCATCTATGGAGTATTTGTAGGACAGGAAGTTATACTTCACCATTACTGCCCAATTAGCTAGCTTTAGAATCACACGTACGTTTATCCGTTACAACCTCCGACAACCTGACATTTTGACTGCATTAATATAATATATTATGCGGCTACACATAAGAGACTGACTTTCAATAGATTATTAAAACTTTTTACTTCTTGTTACACGAGAGGTGCCCAATGAAACCGCGAACAGTGCCGTGGCCCAGGTATCCGCAACTGCCCCTTCGTTTAAAGAAGTGGCAGAGTTCACCAGGATAGGAATTGTCCCAGTCGACTACCCAAGACGTCATGGAAGGAAGACCAACCGAGGGCGACACAAAATTCACCCCTGGACAAAATCTGTACCCAGCACAAGTCAAGCGTGAAACCACCGTTTTCTTGCTGCAGTTTCTGCCCAGGTCGGCTCGTACTTACCTGTAAAGGAAAAAAGGCGGCGGAATGCCTTAAAGTCGTAGCTGAGGAAGAGCTACCTTGACCTCGTGTAGCCGTCGAATATCTCCCCGAAGGTGGAACCGTCGCCCCGGTAAACATTTTAAAGATTCTGGAGGGGCCACAATAAAGGATTAAATAATGAGTTCTGAAAGAACTAGACACTAAATCATAACGGTCTTAAGTATGGCAACATTGATGAAGGAAAACGGACGACCTGCCAACTATGGTTTCGGCTCAGTTTTATTGAGTCCTAGCGGTAAGACAGCAGAAGCGCGAAAGGGCGTGAAGGCCGCAATCGACGACAGAAAGGGCCCATCAAGCTCTCTCCGAGCAGCCGAAACGGCGTTGCCGACAAAAAGGCCAGGGAGGAACGTAGGGCTGAGAAAGCTCGGCGCGATACCTCCAACTGGCTGGCAATTTGAAAGTCGGTGGGTCATCAGCCCGGCGTATTGACTGCGGAGTAAGCTGCAGTCCGCAAAAAGCAGAGGCGCACGAGAATCAAGAGGCGCGCCTCTATGGTTGCATTTGAGCGCCCTATGCGGGAGAAATAGACAAGTCTGGCGCATCCAAGTGAACCTCCACCATCCTAAAGCCATCTCAGAGTCTCGATGTAGCTCTCATCGAGGAGCTCTGGATAAATGCGGGCGCTGTACAAGGCTTGCGCTGCAAGAAAGGTAAGTTGGTTTATAACACCCAATACGGGCGACCCAGAGTCGCATGCTTATGGCAGACAATATAATCTTCTTTCAACTTTCAGAGTTTATACCAAAGGGTTTAGTGGCCGTTTGGACTGTGATACCTTTGCCCGGAAGACTCGCTCCCTGGTGACAGCCTATCTGAGAGATGAATGCTTTCTTGAATACTTTTTAAAAAACAATCTTACTATCCTAAACCGAAGTAGCGAGCCCACGTGCAGAAATTCAATCAAAGACGAGTTGTTAGGCTTAACTCGCAGCAGCTCCTACCTAAGTACCTCTATCGCATGATGGCATGTACAAAGCGAGATCTCATTGTAGGACCATCAGCACATATAGTTCGACATTGTGGCCGTGTCGCGATCACGCCAAACGTACGAATTGGGAAGCGTTTCGCTTTCCGCTTGCGGAAAAGAGAAACACGTCTCCGCTTCTCTCCAACTGTGCAGAAGTCATTGAATTTGAAGCGCAGACGCTCTGTTCAAACTTATAACAGGCCTCCCAAGAAAGCTGCTCTCTAAAGACCAAAAAGTCAACGAGGGAGGTGCCTTGGTGGAATCAGATATTTCAAAAGTTCCGATCCTAGGCTAGGAAATTGTTTAACAGGGCTAAAAATACCGTGATTAGAGTAAGCACAAGGACGCGCTCAACACATATAACGCCGAGCTGAGGCGGTCGAATCGGGCTACCTGCAGGCAGCGCTATGAACACATAAAAGTTCACCGTCCACCAAAAAGTCCTAGCCAACGACCAAAGCAATGGGTTATGCGCTCTAAAGAAGCCTAGTGGAGATTACACAGGAAGTCCGCAAGAAACTAATCGCCTCCTGATAAAGATCCACTTTCCGGGATGCCTGAGGGATGCAAGAATAAGCATAGGCCCGAATTCTAAGGCCCGTAGTCTCGGTTCCAAAATCTTCTGCGCGGGATGGGTGCAATGCGCCGTATCAATTTTTGACTCGTACAAATCGTCAGGACCAGATGGGATAAGGCCGTATGTATTTCAGTAGAACGCTGAAAGTCTCGTTCCACAACTTGCGAAACTGTACAAGGCTAAGGGGGTATGTATTCCAGGACTAGAACAAGGCCAGAGTGGTCTTTGCATCGAAAGCACGGAGCAAAAATGAGTACCTGCCAAAAGCATATAGAGCCATCTGACTGAGTTCCTTTCCCCTCAAAACTATGAAGAAAACTATAGACTAGAAGGGTGTTTAATTTGACAGAGGCTTAACCTGCAATCCTCTTTTAAGACGGCAAACGGAAAAGACTACCAAAGCACTCTTTGCCTGCTAACTCCTTTACGGCAAAACATGGGCTATAAACCCTCAAGTAATCTACGCGTCTTATACCACCTAATCCTCCCCATGTTAACCTACACGCCGAGATCCTGTCCTTTCAGTGCCCTAGAGGCACTGCTTGGCATCACACTTCTTCCTGTCGCCATAGAAAAAGAGAATTGCCTGAACGCAATTAGATGGTCGAATTTTGACACATTAAAACCGGTTAAACTCAGGGGATGCCTGGAAATACCACACAGTGGTGCTGTAAAGCTAGTACTGGCCCTCCGATTCAAGATAACCGTACCGCCGAGAAAGGGCTAGAACGAGCAGGTTTTAACCAGTGTGGAAAGAAAGGAATGGTACATCGACGGTTCAAAATTGAAAAATGAAAAAACGGCCTGAAGTTTCAGGAGTTTTTCTATATTGTAAGCGGCAGTCTACGCAGTCACCGCATATGCATCTGAATGCCTACGACGCCAGTGCAGGTGAAAGCGAATCTGCATATACTCTCACAGCCAAGCCGCCTTAGAGGCGAAGGCGAAGGCGAGGCGAACGACAACATGCAGGATGGTGTTAGAATGCCTCCAAGCACTGAATGAGCTTGACAGGCACAATGATGTGCACCTAATTTATGTGCCCGAACATTCGGTTGTTGAGGGTAACGAAAGGGCTGACTGTCTTGCTAACAGCGGAGCACGGCGGGCCACGGCAGGTTTTCAACCGTTCTGCGGCACTCCAAGAAGCCACATTAACAGGCTAGTATAGCAATGAGTACAAAATAAAGCGGATTGCCGATATAATGTGCAAGACAATGGCTGGTAAAAAGATTCATAAAATCGTCCGGTAGAGCACACAATCTGTTGGAACTAAAAAGAAGCGACCTATGTTTAGTCACCGGCTTCCGTCGGGTGCCATCTGAGATTCATGCAGATTCTTCCAAGGGACGAGTAAAACGTCCTATCATATTCTATAAGAATATGAGGCCATCTGCAGAATAAGACACTAAGCATTGGCAAGCATTTTACTACGCCAGACACAGTACGATGCTCCGATCCAAAGAAGGTGGCGGTATTCATAAAAATTCTACAGCTATACGGCTAGGAGCATGGGCGTGTACAATAGATCTTCTAGGTCGAGGTACGTCTTGCCCACGTAATTAATAATACTCAAGAGGTCCACCCAACGCAGGGCCCATCTTGACAGAATTGGATAGTCCCCCACTTTACATGGCGCTGTAACTTCTAACCCGAATTCACTTTCAAAAGCTCGTAGTAGCGCACGCATATTTTCCGGCTTGTCCTCCTCGACAATCAGCGTGATCCAACATAGCACTACTCTGATGCCCTCGATATTTCAGCTGTTTTGAACTATGCTTGCTATAAGGTGGAAAGTAAACATAAAACTGTAATATTTATAATGTAATAACAATCGGACTGCATTTCATACAGATTTCACGGATATTATTAACTACATCGGAAATAAATGGCTGCGGAAAGGGAGTGAAGAGATATCACCTTCAATGTTTATAAACTCAGCCTAAATTTTTTTGAGTCAAATGTGACATACAATTCTAACACGGGTCCGCTTCCGGCTATATCTTTCTAAAAGCCAATTAATTAATTAATCGTGTTTAAGTCAGAGAAAAAAACCAAAAGAAAGTTAACACCAGAAAAAAGGAACTAATATTGTTTACCTTAGTAAAGTTAGAACAATATGCGTAAAAAAACAATATATAATTACCAGAATTGGGTGTATATATGTTAAATGTATTGATCGTTATTAACTAATTTAAAAAAAAAAGATAACAAAAATTTGCGTCAAGCACTAATAAATGAAGTCACCAAGTTACACGAATTCGCGTTCTAATAAGCTGTAAGTGATAAAACAAAATATAAATATACGACTATAGGATAACACAAAAGAAAGTTACCAGGTCATTTCGGTGATACTTTCTTATTCAATCATATATGGATCCTTATGCCTTCCAGCTTGTAAACAAAATCTCTTTAGCTATTTTACATAAATAATTCTTGCTTGCAATGTCGATAATATATGATGAATTTGAAAGTCCCCTCAATAGGTAAATTGTACAAAACATATGAAATCGAAGGATGGAATGGAGCAGGTAGTAGTGGTAGAATTTATTCTAAATTTACGGAAATCCTTTTCTTGTGTCGATAAGGGACAGAAAAGATTTCTTTCGTTGGTTATGTTTTTTTTTTCTTGTGAAATTTTACATATTGACGCAATTTCCATTACTTCGCTCGTTGTATTCAAATTATCGGCTATTATTGTTCTCTCGTTATCTTATTGCATTCATAAAGAAAATTGTATCATATAAAAATTTGATTCCTTTTATTTTTTTTTATTTATTTATTTTTTTTTTGGGGATGTCTATGTTTGACTGCTATTTTGTGATGATGTGATCTTCAGAATGAATATACTTGATATTGTAAGTAGCAACAATAATATTTTAATTGGCCGCCGTTTGCCAAATTTTTATGAAAGATCTAATAAAAAAAAATCTTTTCTCCCAATTTTCAGCAAAGATCAAATTCAAAAAAATCCCCCATGCTCATTTTTTCGAAAATTAGAATCGTCGCCCACTTAATCTCATCTACTTCCCTAGACTTCAGAGGGCCCACCTCATCATAATTGCTTTACCTTTTCAAACAGTACATAGTTCAAACTTTTTAGATGTCGCTTTATAACTATCTCATCGCTAGTTTTCTTTGTTTGTGAAGATGTTTGTTAAGTTTTTTAGTGAGAAATAAAGGAAGTGTGAAGCACATTTCGTCCCTTCCTTGAGGCTGTGCCAGCTCAGCGGCCCAGGGAAGAAAAAAAACAACAGCGCAAGAAATTTCTATTTTACAGCGACTTGATTCTTTATTTTCTTTATTTAAGACAACCACTCTCAAGAGTCTAACATCGACCCTTTTACTTCGCGAGTCAAACTTCGACTCTCCTAACTTATTACTAATTTCTACTCTTAACCTATCCTTAACGTACGCTTAATCTATTCTATTCTATGCTTAGTCTATGCTATTTTGTTCCTACTTCTCTATCTATCTTAATCTATCCCTGTTGCTATCTTAATCTATTCCTATTGCTATCTTATCGCACTCCCTTCCCCTCACCAGAGACGGAGAATCTGTGAGGCCAAAATGAGAGACGACTTTGGGTCCTCACAGAAGTTAGAATGCGCGACTGACGCTTTAGTGAAGAAAGCAAGTTTTAATAACATGATAGGATGTCGGGTATTAAAATCTTAAGTCGAGTTTTCACGTTTCCTACCCGCACCAATAAGATTTGTTGAATCAACAAATGGCGCAAGTGACCGAAGTTTGTTTGCGAATGGGATGTTTTTCTTTGTTATCAAAGTTTTATATTTTGCTACAAAAAGTATCTTCTATCTGTAAATTATTATACAGCCTGGTTTGGGAAATAAAGGATCTAATCACCGCCCTTTCTTTGACGTATTTCTTATGCCTAGATTGGCGCTGATAGAAGGCTAAATAATGTAAAAACTCGGCACAACGACAGCTGACAGTGAAGTGGGATCATCTCGATGTTTCGATTGTAGTGAAATATCGGCGAATTTATCTGCAGCGAAAGTACCATTTCCTATATCAGCAATGGTAAGAGGTAATTTGTTTGTTTGTTGAACTTGATTTAATAAACGAATTATGGTAAAATTCAATCGGAATACTGAATCTGAAATGGCACGACAAGAAACCAACGAGCTGGAACGATGCTTTACCAAAATTGTTGCTGTAGCCAACAACACATTTGAAGATGGGGAAGTTCTTTGGGATAGTTTGGGAATTTATTGAAGTAGCAGGCTGTTCTGTAGATAGGGCCAAAATTTGCGCGAAATCGACAATAGCATTATGAACGTGCCTTAACGAATGTTAAGGCACGAATGATGCTTAGATGGACAATGACAGTGAGCAAAGAATTGATGCCCAATTTCAATCACCCCATGGCGTTATGAAGGACTTAAATTCCCAAAGCGCGAATAATTAGTAATTTAGTGTTCTTGGAAGGCACCAGTGTACAAGAAAATGATGACGCACAAGCGCCTACAAGAGCATTTTGATCACGTGAAGAAACCTTTTTGCTGACTGGATGGTTTAGGATTTTATCTGCATGATAACTTTGCATATTTTCTGCCATGCGACACCTGTTACGCAAGAACGTTTCTATAAAAGACACTGGCAGAATCTTGAGCTCTTGAGAAACAAAAGCTCTTTCCATTTCACTCGCGATTGTGCGTGAAACATTGGCGTAATCAAGTGCAGAAAGAGCCCAATCGATTCCAACGACGAAATAGAACATAAACTAACAACCTTTATACTAGCACGACGTAATTGCATTTTTCAAATTTTGCTTAACTCATGGTCGTTGTTGATGTCCGTTTACAGCATGGCAAAGAAATCTATGTAATCTTAATATGCACCATCCACCACCATTTTCATCCAAAGAGAGTTGATGAACAGTTGACGATCGTTGGGCTTTTTCAAAACATCTAATTAATAAGCGAGCTTATGATTACGTTGAAAGTAGAACAAAGCGAAATCGAAGCGATTCGTGCTTTCGAATTCATTGTGGTCAACTTCTTCCAAAGCTTGACGAAATTTTTTACCTAGCTCTTCTAGGAATTTGAGACGAGCAAGAGTCTTCTTCTTGCTACAGAGTGTTATTATTAATATTCATCTAGTTAAAGTCAATCACTTTTGTGTAATGAAATACTGTATTACATTAATATAGGCAAAATGCCAGACGGTCGTAGGTTGTAACGGATAAACTCATGTGTGACTGTAACGGCAGTAATGGTGGGTTTTTATCTAGCAAGCACGGACCAGATAATTAAACCCAAGAAAAACACACTTAAAAGCCATTATGGGGACAGACGGACAGTCGAAACTTTCTTACCGTGCGGGCTGCTGTTATGCCCATGGCTATTCTACACCTTGCCCTGCCCATAGTCTCCTTCGGCTCACAATTTTGTGTGAGAGATCCCGAAGTTGGATTCCCCCTAAACCTACTTTTCTCTCGTGACAAAAGATACGCATTTTTAGTAGATTACAAACGATTAAGTTATCATAATTTAATGCTAACAAGAAAAAACAATTAGTAGAAAATTTGAAGTAATTATTAACAACGTACACATTAAATTACGCTATAAAAATAAAAAAGTGCCAAAAAAAACAGTACCATAATGTGATAATAATCGAGTACCGTTACTTTCGACGATATTTGGGTATTGCTGAATTTGCGATGACGTCGTGGTTGGCATCCACATGTACAATCTTTTCCTTTTCTCGTACAAATTATCACAAAACTTTTACCTGTAGTTTTCTTATGATGCAAGGCTTTCAATAAATATTTCCATGAATAATGTATAACTTTTTGGTATTTTATTGTTTACTATTACATTCCTTGCAAGTTTTTATTAGCTCGTTATGGATTATTTGTATGAATTTCTTTTCCATTTATATTACTCGAACATGTAACATTTGTTATATTTGCAACCCTATATTGGCTTATTAAACGCTATAACGATTTTTGGTGGTCGTAGCGCATTGAGTTGGTGATGGACAAGAAAGCACATTTTAATTTTTATTTATATATATATATATATTTATTATTATATATATATTTTATTTATATATATATATATTTTTTTTTCTTTTGGGGTAGTGAAGAAAGGTGTTCTGTGCGGAAGAGAAATTCGTAAGCTTAAGTTCCATTTTGATCAAACATTTGTTGAATATTTGTTTGAACATTCTGAACTAAATTTTTGCTGATGATCGATCATGACTTCCTGTCAAATTAATTCAAAAATAGAAACATGAACAGTAAAGTAACAATCGTTCATATCACATGCATATTGAATGCGAGAAAAATATAAACGAGAATCTTCCTTCTTAGAAACGTTACACTTTGCAAAAATATCTTATAACCGAAGGTGTTGGAACTAATATGAAAAAACTACATAAACACAGAACAACATTTTCTGGAAATTTACAAAGGAGAAGACAATAGAAATGTTATAAAGGTATAGGAAAACGCTATCTGTATCGTCAATTTTATTTCGACGAATAATAATATGAGCAAGTGAAACCTTCTCAACATTGCTTGATTATTTAATAACAACACTCAACACTACTTTGCCCTACTTTTTTTGCTTTGTTTACTAGAATAGATTAGTTGACGATAAGAGCAATATATCCAATAGACTGACGAGTTTTTATTTGCAGGCCCTGTACGCTTTGTCAATAATAGCGACAATATACAATGACGTATGGAATAATTGGAAATACAGAAATCATTCCAAGCTTTGGCGAATTAAGGGTATTAGTAAAAAGTAAAAACAAAGAGAACTAATTTACTTACTTTCACAAACTTAAAATTTATTGTTTTGGTTTGTAAGTGAACAATTTTATTTGGAATTTTTATTTTCAACTAAAGCCCTTTTATTTTATTTAATTTAGTGCTGCGGTTCAAAATTCTTTTTCGATTAAGCTGTGCAGGAATTCAGTGTGCAAAATTTTGCAAAGAATCCAAATACAACAGAAATTATGCCTACGGTGAATAACATTCAACAAAGAAAAGTCGACTGCCCCTGCTTAATACCATCAATCAGTGTTGAATACCTAACAGCTTTCCAGATGATGGACGGTGCATCAAATACATTTCGATCCTAAAGGCTGGCAACAGCCACCAACCTTGGACCTATCGCTCTTACTAAAAATCACGAATTTTATGGTCAACAAAAGACGCATCTCTTGGCGAACTTCCAGCCACTCCAGGATTGCAGAATGTGTATTTTCCAATATGCTGAAGACTTTCTGTTGGTTTCGGTGGGCGTACCCTTCAATGATGCCGTCGAAAATCTATCCTCCAAAGCAAATCGGTTTTATGGTGAATGTGCAAAACTTAATCTATATTTCAATCCGAGAAAGACCAATGCAATTTTTTCGCAAAGTAGTAGGTCCTTTTAATTTCGACATTTTCATGAACTTAAGTCGAAGCTTTCGTAACCACTATGAAAAAGTCTTCAAAAATTGTCAGCCCGATTCTAAATTAATCAAGCTATTGACTAATATACATGCAGGTCTGTTTCCAAAAAAGTCCGTCTTGGATACAGGGCCAAAATAATTCAGACTTTTCAAAGTAGACACTTGAGACAATGTACCGGTTCCACTCCCTCGGCGCCGGTTTACATTTTGTGAGTTATCTCCGTCTGAAAGGTCTCTGTTACCTACTTCTCATGCGCTGTTCAATCTAAAGACTGCAAGGCCCTCACCGTTCAGAAACGTTGCTGTCTTTAGCGAGGAGACCCCGTGCAGCTATATTCGAAAAATTAAACACCTTTGGCATCTGGAATGCTGAGAACAACAACGGTTTTGTCGATCTCAACATTCTAATTTCTGAACCACTTTCTTGGGAACGGCCACTTTGATTAAGAGGAATTGCGTGCTGCGATTAGGATGACCACGTCGCGGGCGACAGGATTGGTGTTCTCCCCTTTGATCCCGCCCGACCCCGCGGGTATCCCGCAAGTATTTCTAAGAGGAAATTCCCTATATCACCCCTCTTGTGAGCTTCTAACCGTTACACCTCTCTCTATCTTTAATATTTGATTAAAAAATATTGTTCACTGTACAAAAAAAAAAATGAAAAATTTTTTTGTAAATTTTGCTTCACAATTTTGAAACCAATTCTATTAAACAATTCCGAATCCATTCATTATCTAAACAGGTAAGCTTAAGAAGATAATTTTTTTTAATTAGAGATTCAAAAAAAAATTAAATTATGAATTTCTTTTTAAATATTTTTGTCAAGTGCAAAATGTAGTATACTTATAATAATTATGGTAATAAAATTCAATATTCATTGAAAGTAAAATAAGATACAAGATAATTGATAATAGTACATTACTCACTGCATACAACCTACTTATCTGGTTGCTATGGCTTCCATCTTAATGAAAAAGCTGAAGCTCAATTTGATGGAGAAATAATATCTGTGAATAATCCGCCGAGTGAAGCTTTGCGCACAATTTCAAAAATCGTTACCTGTGAATGCTGAATACAACAACGTAGCAAGAGGAAAAACGTATGGTCTCTTCTACAAAATATGTAGGTCCATGTTTCTTGTCTTGGACATACCTATAACAAACTTCATCTTAAAATGATGACAGGTGAACATATAATCTTAAGTTGCAAAACATCGGACAACTTCAGACTTTCAGACTTTGGTTTTCTTGGCATGTACAACAATTTATATAATATTTTTTGTGCGCGGTGTTACACTTACCATAAGCAATTAACTGCTTTCATTAAAACTGCCGATGTTACTTTCTATCGATCTAGACTATTTTGTCTTCACTGTTCTGATCCAAATCTTGCCACCTTCTTTCCACAAATATAAACTCCATTAGATGTATTTCTACCTTGGGTCTAGCGGAAAGATGCTGGTCAACAATATCTTTTCAAGCTAAGCTTTCTACTTTATGTTCCTGAACAGGCATGTCCATTCAGATTGACGTGATGTAGACGAGTATAGGCAACATTTTCTAGTTTGGCCGCGTTAGATACCTAGATTTTGGTGTTTTTTTATTGCCATTCTTTATTAACTTACCAAATACCAAAAAATTTTTAAAAGGAGTTCCTATAAGCAGAACTTTAATTTGTTTAACTTGTTTGAAAGGTATTTTCATATAAACTCATGAGGTGTCCACAAGCACATTTTACGTTTTCTAATACAGCTGGAGCACTTTATAATCTAACTATACCTTAATTCCAAATATTTAACAAAATTCTGTTAACGGGTTTACAGTGATTTGTTAAGGGATATGGTCGGTATGCTAGTTAATTTCGGATTTACCTTCACATCCTTAATTTTGCAAGAAATCCAAATTCAACAGTGACGTCTTGGAGTTTTTTATGAGAAAGCCTAAGATTCCAGGAGGTAAATGCCTTATATTTTCATAAACTCTATATAAAATGTTTCTAAATTTTAACATTACCAAGATGTCGAGAAGAAACTCAAAGAGAAAACTATCAAAAATGAGCATACGTTCTTCAATAGGAAAGAATTTCATATTCTAAACATTACAGTAGTAATAAAATATATGTACAAAAATATGGAAAACTAATTGGACACCAAAGTGCCAGGTTTTTGCAATAAACGTGAAGTGTGATGTGGCAATTGTTTCCTTTGGAAAAATTCTTCCAAACGAGAATTATTAAAATCTTAATTTGAGAGCAGAATTAACGGCGTTTTCAAAGAAAGGTAGAAAGTTCTATATAATCTGAGATAATCGCCATTGTCCTAATAAAACCGTATAATTTGCAAACTTTTGTTTTGCGGTATATTTGTGTGGATTTCAAAGTGCCTGATATAATATTAGCTAGGACAACACAAAATAACCCGGACGATTTCCATAGAAAACCTTGAGCACAAATTAGAAAAAAAATGGAGGGAAAATTTTTAGCCAAATTAAACAAAATTTAATAACTTAAAACAAATGTCTGATTATTCATGTCTACTTTTAACCCTTTCTATACATTTTTTGGTAACCACACTTTTTATTTATGGCATCAACCGACAAGCCAAGGGAAGCCGTTATTTTACTTTTCCCAACATTTTGGAATTTCCCTTGTCAATAAAATTAAGCAGTCTTTATATATAATATTTGTACAAATATGTGCACTTCACAACAATATTTTACTTCATTTTCCGTTTGAATGAAAATAGCCATGTTACCGAAAGTACTGGTGGTCATAGAAGGCGCACTGCCGCCAATGTTCTAAATTATGGGTGACGAAAAAAATGTAAGTTTGTGTTTTTAAAAAAATTAAATTTTTCTTTCATACATTTAGGGGCACTCGACAAAGGCGATGCTTTTCATTAGAGGAGCGATGATAGTGGTAATAATGGTAATAACGATAATTGCTCGATTTGCAGCTACTCACAGCAAAGTGGAGAACAGAAACGCAAATTGACATAAATAAATACAAGCAAGAGGGATTGGGATAATGCTTGAAGCAAATACAGAAACAGGCAGGAGAAGCAGCCACATCTGCAGGAAGATCATCGTCTGCAGCCGCAGGATATGTGTAAGTGGTATGTGTAATAGTTTAAATGTCATTAAATCTGTTTCCATTTTTTCTATTTTTACATCGCATCAAGATCAAAGGTAAAAAAGACGTCGAAGTAATTAGCACCACATGGTTCAATAGATTCACCTTATTTAAAATTTCTTTTCCAATTATCTACTTATTTTGTTATAATTGATTTAGTCAGAGAAATAACCCACGACGATTGAGTTGCTAGTCGAGATTGTTTGCCTTCGGCCACTCAGGCGGATCTACTTATTTTAATTATAAACTCTTCTTGATACATCTTCATTATTTATATTCATATAAAATATATAAGAGTAGTTAACGGGTTCAATGGATTTTAAAACAAATGAATATCTTGAATTAAGTAAGTGAATGCCGAGTAAATATTTTTGTCAGATCAGATTGCACCTCGCGGCAGTGTATATTAAAAAGCTTGGTCAGGCTTCTTATTGGGGAAAATTAAGGCACATTATGATGAATAGTCTATAGATGCCTTGTAACGTTTATCGGGAATTTACTCTTCAAGGGAGTAAAATTGCTGTTATCTTAAACTATCGAGAACCTATCGCATGTTACCGGCCTGGCTCGTCGGATGGGATGGGTGTGAAAGATCTTATCTAGGTTCGGGATAATCTTATTAATTTTTGTTACTAATGCTTCATTAATTTATCTAACATGCTCACATTGAATTTGGAAAAAAAACTATACGGAAGAAACTAAAAAAAAAGAATTCATAACTGTGCTCTACCCATTCTGCCTATCCCTCGCCCATTAGTCACACTCCACCTCCCCCAGGAAGTCTCACCAGTTTTCAGGCGTTTCAATAATAATACATATTTTATTTTATTTTTTTTTTAAAGGAAAATTAGGTAAAATCACAAAAAAAATCGTATTTAGCTAAGATAAGATATAAATTCACAAGAATTTCTTTTCTCTCTTTTTCTTTTTTTTTTTACATCAAAAAAAAATCATGACATTTGTTTTTAAGGATTAATTATAATAATATTAAAGTTAGCTTACCCAAATTCACCAACGTCGATGCGCATCGCCGCTGCTACATTATTTTTCTTTTACAAACAAGACCAGATTTAATAGAATTAAAATTTTAGGTTTAATAATAGTGGAAGCAACACAAACGGGGAATAATGCAACAAAAAAAAATTGAAGGAAAGTTATGCAAAAAAAATGAAAATCGAAATCGCCTGATCCCGCTGGACTGACCTTTTCTCTGGAATTTTCTCCTTTCACTTATGTTTTTTCTCTTTCCTTATGTTTTTTCCACAATGTCTCGATCTTTCTTAATTTTTTTTTATTTTGAATTTTTAGGTGTTACTCTTTCATTAATTAATCTTAAGCTTTCAACTTCCATTGTCAGTCTGGTCTTTAGGCTTTAGGAGTGACACTTAGTTTTGCAATTTCAATAACACTAATATTGAGTTCTTATTTGCGTTTGTGCAAACGTGCCGCCACAATCCAATAATATTGGACGAAACTTGAATCTGCAGCCTATATTGTCTTAAGAAAACATTCGGCTTAACTTTTAGAAGCCTCAAGATTTGAAGACAAAGCTAGTCAATCTTTACACATATGAGGTTTTGATGTTAAGTTAAATACGTTGAACACAATGAGTAGGTCACCAAAGCACTTTTTTTTCTTTTTTGTATTGAGAGTATTTCAAATGTTTGTCTAATACTATTTTTCGTTTTTTGAAAATATATTGCTTTGTGTAACGATAAATAATCCAAAATCTTCTAAATCACTAATTTCTAATTTCACTTTCAAGACCAAAATTCCAACTGCCTCAAAAAATCTTTTTCCTCCCCTTTTATACTTTTTTTCCTTCCTTTTTTCCCTTGACAAATAAACTTTTTATTTATTTCAATTTTTTTTTCTAATTTTTTTTATTGTACAGTGCCTATTACAGCCTTTAAAGCAGTGAAAGCTAAAGCTTTCCGAATATATTACTTTGATATTTCTTAGAACAAACGAAAACTGGTTTCAAACTTCGTCAGGCTAGTGGTTTTATGCGCAATACAACGAAATTTATTTACGTACACGTGGGGTATTATCACACTGGGATATAAACTTTGAAAATCCAATATCATAAAATTCTTGTCGCGGTTTTCCACACCCCTTGAGGTACAGTGATAGGCGCATTCCCAGTTGTTTCAGATGTCTGGCATTTCCAGTAGACCTACGCCGTTGATATACTTATTTAAAAATTATAAAAATTATAATAATATTTACAATACCCAAAGTCGTCTCTCGTTTTGGGATCACGGATTGTCCGTCTCTGATGAGGGGAAGGATGTGCTAGATTAAGATAAAATAGGAATAGATTAAGATAGCAGTAAGGATAGATTAAGATAGCAGTAAGGATAGATTAAGATAGCGATAGGGTTAGACTAAGATAGAAATAACATTGGTTAAGAATAGATTAAGGTAGAAAATAGGAATAGAATAAAATAGATTAAGATATCAGTAGGGATAGACTAAGGTAGCTATAAGAATAGGTTAAGCTTAGAGTAGGAGTTAGTTGAAGTCGGGCTCTCGAGCGGAGAGGTCGAGGAGTCTAGCTTGAGACGTCAGAAAGAGTCTATGCTGTGCAGTCGTTAAGCAAGGTATTATTATTTAACGTTAACGGCATAAAATATCAACGTTCGAATATCGACATTATATTGTTAGCAATTCGCTAAACGTAACGGTAATAACTTGCAATAATAAAGAGAAGAAGCAAGTCCCTGTAAAAATAGGAATGTCTTGTGTTTTCCTTCCCTGGGCCGCTGAGCTGCCCTAGCCTAGGGAGAAAGGCTGCAATGGTCATCACAATATATATATAAGATAATAATAATAATAATTAAAATCCCACGAAAGCTTTTTTTTTAAATACAGCTATTGTACTGTGACACGTTTAAATAGCAGTGAATAGAACAGCATGTATATTTTTAATTTGAAGAGCAGCATAATTATTTTGAAGAGTAGAGTATCTGTAATAAAATCTGTACAAGTAAAACAAAAAATTATCATAATTTATCAATAAGATTGAAAATAAAAATGAAAATTAAGTAACATTTGTATCAAATGGTTCTCTGAAAATTTTGCATTTAACAAGAATAAATAAAATATATCCAAGCAAGTGTATGCAGTGGCTGCTACCGTTGGTACAGGACCCCGCCGCGCTAAAGAATTCAAGCCGTGATACTAGCGTTGCCTAGATGCATTTTGACGATATTTGCTTCTACCATATGTTGCCGCATAACTGCATAGAAACTCGATACTCTTGCTGGAATACGTTGCGCATCTGTTTTGTTGCAAAGTCCGGTTTCAAGTACTTGCTATTGAGGGCAAAGCTGCTTCGATAAAAAAAGTTCTGATTAGTTTCAAATCGCAAGAAACATGAAAAATAAACATGGTAGTCGATCACGGACGACCTTTCAATTTGACCCACAACAACAAAAATCCGCATGATGAATTACAACTAGAAATAAAAACAATTCATAGAAACAAAAAAAAAAATGGAACCGTTTCTAGAGCTTTCATCAACCTGTAGAAAAACACTTCTGCTTTAAAAGGGACAGTTTAGAATTATCACCAACCTCAAATGTTTCCTTTTAAAAAACAATTGCTTAAAAAATTAAAAGCTTAGTTTCTACATACATTTAATGTGTACTCGCGTAGTCAGTTTATGACGCCGCAAATGACCAATACAAACAAATGGATCAACAATAAAACATAAAAACAATAAAATGTAAATTATTAAAAAAAAATTTGCCTGTTTGTATTCTCTGCCTATATTTTTGAAAATAGATGCTCAAACATATAATGAAACATGTGTTAATACAAAGGAGTAAGGTCTGCATATGCTAG
Source organism: Glossina morsitans morsitans (assembly GCA_001077435.1). Taxonomy (NCBI): domain Eukaryota; kingdom Metazoa; phylum Arthropoda; class Insecta; order Diptera; family Glossinidae; genus Glossina; species Glossina morsitans. The sequence goes on from CCAG010008272.1 coordinate 33,101, forward strand.
TGCAATACTGTTAATGTTTCTTGAATAAATTTTGCATTATGTCAATACAAGCGTCAATCAATTGTTCTAACAATTACTGGCCTGCATCACCGTATACAGCACTCTACTGTAACAACCAAACACCAATGACTAGCGGATTTAAAAGATTCCATAATCTGTGCGTGTGTCTTTTCGCTATAGATGACATCAAAATATTATTTGAGTTATGTGTCTACGATATGTAAGAGTAATTGCATCTCCACCTTATCTTGCGATTAAATATGATATGTATTAATTTCTTCTTAAAGTAAGTTTAGGTTAAACTTTTACTTGATATGTTTGCAGAAAATATTAACTTGTTTCACTTTAAACAATGCTTTTGATAAAAAGAAGCTTCAATAAAATTTTGGATTCCACTTATAAGTATTTACCTATATAAATATATGAGTTTCTGACTGGACGTCAAAAACGAAATGATTAAAATACATACACTTTCTTTCGGCGATACCTAATTAGTCGAAAAACTTATATTTCCAAAATTAGTTAATAGATTAATTAAAAAAGTCTAACACGCGATTCCAATTTACTTGGTTAAAAAAGAAAACAAAACCAATTATTTAACCAGGAAATTAAAGCAAATGACCTGACTAATTTGCAAACTCATATTGTTTTACGATAACAACAGGCTCAGTCTCAAAAATTGCATAAGAGCACGTACACGTATGTTTACATGAATATGAAGAGTAAAAAGAATGAAACTTTAAAGCACCCTGATCCGATGAGAAAATTGCACAAGCCTGTAATTTGGACACTCCAACTATTTGCAGTGCGTTATGTATTTTATTCGAAATTCGAATACGAGAAATTAGTGCCGTAAATCTGTTAAACGGGAAATTAGAGCCGTAAATCTGTATATATGATCAACATAGTTAGTTATACTGCAATAGAGCAACATTACAATAATCTTTATTGAATTGTTTAAAAATTAGAATTAAAAGACGAGATTATTAAGTTATATATATATATATATATATATATATTTTAAATATTTATAATATCGTAGCATGTTTTCAGCAAATTATATACATCGAGGTCATAAAGATTAACCGGAAAACCAGAGGTTAAACAGCAAACTGGATGGTCGAAACAATTGTGCGTTTCGCAGGAGATGGCGGTTTGCGTTGACGCAGAAGCCATTTTGCGAGGCAAGGAGTTGGGAAATAGGGTACGTGGCAAAGCCAATTCGGAAGTATTTCGTTGTACTGTCTCACGCTGAGCTACTTGGGCTTGTTCTACGAATATCTTTAAACGTTCCAGCTCAGTTTGTTCACGCAACAGCTCTTGTGCTCTTGACCGATACCGGATTGTAGCTTTTGTCGCGTGCTTCCAACTCACGCAATTCCACAGAAACAATGCTCTAAAATCCAGAAAATAACGTTTATCTCTTAATTAACGACGTAAACATACTAATCTTTATCCTTAGCAACTCCTCAATACACATTTTTAAATCACTTGCTCGCATAGAGCTGAAATCCTCGTATACATCTAGTAGACGGCGAGCATGATGCATATCTAATTGAGGCCCATCATTATGTATTTAATTAGAACCCATATGCACATAAGGATATCGCTTCGTTGTTCTTATATTTAATAAATTGCGATGAGCTTTTTTGCTTAACTTCATTAAAATCTTTCCTGGCACATTGAGATTTAAATTTTTATGTATTAACCTGAAAGGAACTAAGCGCTTATAGAGGAGCCTGCAGATACTGAAAACATCTGGACAAAATAAATACTCGTCCCAATTGAAAACTAAAATTTGGCAGTCACACTTACTCAATCAACACTTGAACCAACACGACATTTAGCAAAATTAAAAATTTTTCCTACAAAGAAGTGAGAGAGAAGTTTTCCTCAAACTACTTTGAATGCCTCGATGATAATTCCTACGATGAGAAATCTTTCTCCCAGTTCGCCCCTAAGTCGCCTGTAACAAGATCTCAGATTCTTGTTAAGGAATTTGAGGAAAAAATGTCTGATTGTGCTAATTCTCGCTTAAATACAGTTAACATATTCGCTCTAGCTATCACGGCCGCATTTTTTTTGTTGTGTTTTATATACATTTCTTGCTAATAATTACTACTGTTTATTATCTGGACATATGACCTACAAATTTATTGGCTTGGTCCATCTTAACTCAACATTCAACATCCAAAAAAAAAAAAATGTTTGGCAGTAGTATTTAATGAATACGCATTTGTTCCCTTTGAGAATTTTGACAACTTTCCCTCTTCACCAATGAAATTAAAGGGAGGTATAGCGAATTCAAAAGGAGGTACAGCGAATTCAAAAGAAAACATATGAAATTGTTTACTAATCATAGAGACAATTCAAAAGAAAACATATGAAAAAAATTTTTTTTTTAATAGGGAACGTATCTTTTTTCATCGATTTTTTTAATCTGTTTGGAGATGTCCTCAAATAGTGCAACTTTGCTTCTAGAAAACCAAATGTATACACTCAGTAAACAACGTATTCTGTGGCAATTACACAATTACTGCGAAACAACTCATGATAAAGGTACAATTTCTAGAAATATATATAAAACTCTTTATAATTATTATTGGTATTTATTTCGCTCACTGACATTCTGAAGAATAAACTGGGCCGTGATGAATTTGTAAAATTCTGAGATTGATTGCAACGGGGTTTCAGTGTTGAATGCTTTGAATCTAGAGAGAAACGATTTGCTTGTATGAAATACTTTCTTGACGGCTTATTAAAGGTGGAACCATATTATAGGCAAATTTATGATTTAATAACACGTTTATTTCTGGATTTACAAACATACCCCACCGAGCATTTAATGGACATTTTGGAGCGTTCTGTAGATCATTTACGTGTGGCAGATTCAAAATGTGTTGTATGGAAAAATTTACTGCCGCCAGCCTTACATATACTTGCTGACCGACGAATGCTTACAGTCAACGGCATTACCATAGGCGGTTTAGAATATCATGATTTAATTATCAAAAATTTTTTTACGATGCGTTGGCCGAGTGAAGTTCTAACGCCATTAGCCTATATGTCCAAGTAAATATTTTGTTTATTACATATTGAACTGCTAATTAACGTGCATTCCTTCATTGACGAAAATTTCAACTAGCTGCTGATGAAATTGCGGTTGTGCCCAAGGCCAATGCCTGCGTTAGCATATCAATTATTTTCCATTTGCTCGCCCGCACATCACATTATTGTACCGATATAGGCATTCGACAAGTAGTTGTAAGGACTTTATTATAAAACGCTATTTTTCGATATGAATAGTAACTCTGTGGATTTTGGCGGTATAAGTACAAATTGAACAAAATGGACAAATTTTCATTTCCTGCGCACGGTAAGAAATTATAGTGTACTCACCTTATCAATTAAGCCATTTATGCAATTTTTACATGAGGAATAGATTTTACAAATTTGTATTCTCAACATATATATGTAAAGCTTTAAGTCCTGCAATAGCTAAGCAGAACACATGAGATTGAAAAAAAAGTAAGAAAACAATTAAGGTTGGATTCAAAACAAATGTTCTGTCCATATTTACAAGAGTGGGTAGAACGTCAATGCAAAATCGTTTTGAAAAATTTCGTTTCGGCCCTTTTGCATCACGTTCTGCGAGGCAAGTAGAAAATGATAAAGACTAAGTTGTTATTAATAGCGAGAGTTTAAATCTATCGAATTCTACTGTTCTTGATAAAATACACTATACAGAAATCTACTTTTTTCGCCAAAAAGGCGGACTTTATTTCCGAATCACCTAATGTTATTAAACTGCTAAAGTAACAAGCCAAACAGATAACAAAAATTGTTGATTTAGTTTTGTTTGCGAAAATCTCTTTGTTAATTGCAAAAACTTGCATTTCGTTGACATGTTAACAACATAAAAATTCTTAAGAAAATTTTACTCATTTTTGGAATGAATTTCGTTCTTTTTTTTCCTTAAATGTACTATGTTTTCATAGGCATTAAGGTTTAAGTATCTTCAAGAAATCGCTAAAAGCATATTTGACAAATTATAGTAAGTTCTTGATTAATTAATCTGCCATGTAATATTATTTATGAAATTGGATTAACAATCCACACCTGAATTTTACTTTATGAATTTGACTGGTACGTATTCATTCTTGTTGTGTACACTATACTTTTATTAACCCTTGAAGCGCTTGTGAATTGTATACTGTACTATGACTAAAATAAATAAATAATTGTTAGGAAGATTTGAGGAATGTCAAACAACATAGGTCGTATGAAGATCTTTATAAAAATATAATTCACAAACATATGTAACAACTTTTTCTTGTGAAAAAAAGATGGGTCTGTTCAAGCACCACGTACAAAACAAAGTAAAAAAAATTAACCCACAGCAATACTTTTGAAATAGCATTCATATTCCTTTTCTTTTAAACCTCATTTGCTGGTTTTTTGTCTAAGCGGGTCTTAATTTAAATTTATATAAAATAAACACTGCGGTAGTAGTTAAGAACATATAGACCATTAAAATGAACATATTTTCTGCGTCACTTCTCTCTTCTGGTTTTAAATATATGTTAACAACATCAGTTAAAAGATTTGCAACCAAGAACCACGTAAAACGTTCATTATAGTTTACCGTTTCCATTATTAAACGAACTCTTCTATGCGTATGATTACTCGAAATATAACAACCATCTCTATGAGTTGGTTCTGCCATCTTGGGTGAACTCGGAAAATTTAAGGGTCTCTCTGGTTGGAAAATGTTTACCAAAATAAACAGAAACAATATAAAGAGCAACAAATCCAGGTAACGAGCACACACCTTCGCGATTGGCTGTCGCAAATGTATCACGTGATATATTTGAAGCCATGACAAATAAATGCAAACCACTTTGTAAAGCGATTTCATTCGTGCTAAGTGCAATCAAAAAAAAGGAAGGCTTATAAAAAATGTAAAATTTAAATATAAGTTAAGTAAAAAAATGTATGATTTGAGTACTTGGCTGCAACTGTTTTATTAGTTACAAATTTTGCCCAAAAGTAAACGACTTATTCTATTACAAAAGCTGCTTATCAAGTAGATTTTCTTCCCACGGGAAACAGCATTCTTAACAGATACCTGAATATTTGTACTTACCAAAAATTTTGGCATGAAGACGTTGCTTCTCATGGAAAGTGCTGTCTAAGCAAATTGACATCACGGCAATACCAATAGTTGTCGTATTCACACAAGGATATAATATTTATAGACAAAATTGCAATAGAATAATTTTGTAAACGAATCGTCAAATCAGTAATGTGATAAACGTGCACCCAGAAAACGAAAAGCATTATAACGGAAATTAACATAAAATTTTCGTTAACTTATATATAGATTTCAGTTTCACTATTCGCACAGTGCAAGGCGGATGGAAAAGTGCCAATAGCGGATGGAAAAGTGCCAATAAATTTCTTTGATAGTCTAGTAAAGTCAAGCTAGTCAAAATTTTTGACCTTATCTTTCTTTTCGTAAGATTGGAAAGTTTTGACTGCGCATCGTTTTTCATATCTTTTTATATCTTGGCATGTGTTTTCTTAGCATCGCCTTTAATATCTTGCCATCATTTTTCATGTTACCGAGTACTGATCGAGTACTGAAAACCCAAATGAATACAGTGAAAAAAAAAATGTAAAACATATAAAACATTATAAAAGCCTAAAATTTAACTGCTGAAACATCCTTTTTGTTATTGTCGATGTTGTGTTTGAGAGCTACTCTTCCACAAATATTATAGTTGAATTGACGCATAAAAAAACAAATTCTTTGCGTTTCCTCTGCTAAAGTTATCTGTTCCTCAATATAACGTCTCTTATCCCTAACACTTATGAATTAAAAGCAAAATTAAAGTATGTTCAATTTTTTCGGTTTTTTTTTAAATTAAATTTCAAACTAATTGTATCAGTTAATGTCCAATCTTTAATCCCAATCCTGTGTATGCATTCGCTCAATGCCTACCTATGTATTACATACAATGACGTGTACATAATAAGTAGTGTGTAGGATAAGATTCAGCATTGTTTGATGACTATAATATAAAGAACCACCACTTGGAACTGTTTTAACATTAACCATTGTTTTGATGTCAATCTGTGTGAAAATTAATTATTAATTATTATTAATTAGTTATTTTGGCCTGCAAAACCTGCATTGTGTAAAAATTACTATATTATTATGTCTTTTACATGTTTATATATATGTGTATACGTTCAGAGTCTAAAAAGGACACAAATTAATAGGGCGGCACATAATGGTTTTTGTAATGCCACAAATACATGGCATATTATTTTAATAAATATTTTAATTCATTTTTTAATTCATTTTGGGCTATTATTATTATGAGCTTTTAAGTAAAAGTTTTATTTACTTTAAAAAAAAGATTTAGCATGTGTTGTGAGTAGAAAGAGATTAGAGTTGCCGTCAATAAATGGCAACGCTTCGAATCTGTTAAAGTGGATGAGAAATTCAAGTAAATATTCTGTTAAAAAGCCAATGTTAGTTAAGAAACCTTTGTCAGGAAGAAGAAGAAGAAGCAATAACCAGCTGCTCTATTAGAAATAATCACCTCTTCTGTGAAAACTCATTTACATCTAATGAAGTCAAAAAATGATTTGCACTAAAAACTATTTTATATGGACATGGTTAAGGTGTGGTTTTTTTTTTCGTCATATATTTTATTTATCATATATCAATCATATTTTCAGAAAAATTGGAAATTGGATTTCTAGTAAACTACTTTGAAGCACACAATGCAAATAATTTAATAATACATCAATACATCACAAAGCAAATAATTTGACAATAGATGATAAAGACAGTTGACTCAATTAATTTTAAATATTAAGAATATCATTTCTTTACTTCTAGGCCCACATAATTTATTAACATTATCCGCCAGATAAATATAACATCTTTGAAATCGATTGGCAACGCGCCTATGAGGTAACACAAGGGTTGTGTGGGAAACCGTGTTTAATGTATAATGCATAACTTTGTTTAATTTTGACATGTTTAAAATAATGTTTAATAATGTTTAATAATGTTCAATAATTGGCCCCATATTGAACGCATAATAGACGAAATTATGATGACTAATGAAAACCGCGCTCATTTGCCTTACCGTAATGAAATTGATGTAGATGTAAACAACCAATGTAAAGGTGGGGACAGTATTCGTCTCGAGTGTGATTTTATTAAGCAGTTATATCTCAAAGTATCGCTCATAGCAAACTCCTGTATAGCACTTTTCTAGTGTATGGATCTAGATCGTTTAATAAAGCGTAGTTTTATTTACGGTGAGCTCTATGTTCCAAATTACCAAATTATTCTAAATTTCTAAATTATTACAATTTGGAAAGACTGGACATACGCGCCTACAGCTACGTAACTGCTTTATATTGGATCGTGACGGTGGCGTAGAGTTTTATTATATACCCAGAGATATACGAGATGACAGTTTGCACCGGAATTCTGTTTAAGAAGGTAAGCAAACTTTAGAAAATTTCTAATCATAATTACCATTTGGAAGTTTCTTTTAGATGGTTAATCGACAACGCAGTTATTTAGCTAAGGGCTTACAAGGTGAACATCTGACGTGGAATGATGAGACAGTTTTTCAAGAAAATCGTAGAATACTTGAACCTCAAATAGGTCATATATCTTATAATGAATTTTTACCTGCGGTGTTGGGATAAAAATTGGATGATAAGAAAGGATTACTTCCGCAAAACGACAATTTAGATGAATCTGATACCTGTTGTAAACGACAACTGCAGACACGAACGCAACGACTACTGATACTGTGTGTGTTTACTTGATATTTTGAAGCATACAATTGCCACAGCTTTATTCAAAGGCGGCTGTGAATATTTAGTAATGCGCCATTAAGAATGGCTAATACTCACTTTTAAGAAGTTTTCTAGGTACAGTTTAACACAAGATTTCCGGTAAATTCTGTGGATCGTCGCAGTCACAAATATAAAGATAGGAAGCTAAAATTTCTTGGTCAGTTAAGAACATATGGTTAAAAAATGGTCGTAAGTTGTGTACATACAGACCCATAATGTGGAAAAAACTAAAACGACTTCGAAAAATCAATTTTTTGAAATTTTTGCCTATAACTTCCGATCCTGTGAAAATATTTTATTTTTAGCATATCCGTCTAAATGACGAATTTCGGTAAAAAAAAAAAAGTTATACACAATCAATGACCGTAAATCTGGTGAACACATGTTTTTTTCAATATTTTCTCAGCTATAATCAAATTTATATTCGCTCTTAAAAAGTATGAAAGATTGCTAAAGCAATAGTTTCGTATGAACATAGGTCAAATGAATTTTTGATATTTATCATATTAAACTAATGGCGACTATTCTTGCACTTTGTATTGTGACACTTATAAGTAACATAATTAAGTTCAAATTCAAAAAGTAGTTGAGCATAATTTTACAAACGAAATGTCAAGAACAAATCAAACCAGCAGCCAAATATTCATCTTTCAAATTATGCTGAGTGACACTTACTCACTTACACATTGACATACTATACAGTAGAATATACTGCATTGGTAAATATCCGGTGATGTAATATTACTCTATTCTATTTTATTTTTAATTTTGTAATGATTTATTTAGAACAAAGAAAACAGATTTTAACACTCACACATTAGAGAAACTCGTTTCTTCTTAATTCTTTATTTTATTATTATTAGCACCAAATGTTGCAGTTCCCTAGAGCCTGTCCGCCTTTAACTAACCAGAACACATTCCGAAAGTAATAAATACTCACGTTATTACTACATGAATTTCCTCACTGTTTACATTATTATTATACTTTCTTTAACACTACATTTACGGCACTTGTTAATTTGACGGGCCTGTGATTTCAAGCTCAAGAATTCTGCACAAATGAGTAGATATCTTCACTTGCTATATGCTGGTTTTAATGATTTAACGCAGCAAATGTATATGTCAACTGTTTTCCTGTGACGCGCCTACGTTTCTATTTCTACATCTTGTGTACATATTTTTACTGAAACCCATCAATTTGACGGGTAAGTTTTGTGAATCGTCACAAGTCGCAACAATGAGTATCAGCCATTCTTAATGGCGCATTACGAAATATTCTCCACTTGCAATTACAAATTCACTTTTGTCGTTAGGTGTTCGTAAATTTGCAGCTTTATTTAATTGATAGGTATTTCTATATAAAGGAGACACAGATTGTGTACTTTCTTAATAGCGAGAATTAAACTTTTTACAATGTACCCATGTCGCTAAACCTTTTTAATTTTTCGGGGAAATTATCTTTAAATAGTACAGGATCTGCCCGAAATTCGACAGCATGGAGCGGCATACGACCGTAGATTTGCGTGAATTCGTTAATGCAATATGATCGCTCACGCATATGATTCAGGTCAGCCGAGAGCATCTCGTTGTTGATACATTCGGGACATTTAAATTTTTTTCGCGGCGTTACTTTTATGGGTGGTTTGTTAGTGACGTTAGCAACCAGGAAATTCATGGCTATATCTTCACAATTCATCCGAGAGTCTACTATTTGCTTTATAATAGGTGGCATCCGATACGTATACATGTAACTCCAATATTTATGAAGGAAAGCAGCGCCCGTCAAAACCATGGATATTTGATTAGTCCATTCAGACTCATATCGCCAGTGAGAAGTGAAGTTGTTCCAAACATGTAAGCGGCTCGGAAAGCCAACTATACGGTCGGGAAATTCACGCCACACTTCATAACTGTAATACAAAAACAAGAATTAACAACATGCTCTCTTCCGCTTAATTTTTTAAGTAACCGGAAAGACTGTTACCGATTTTTATTATATTTTTCCAACCGTAAAACTGAACTATAAAAAAAATTCCCACATAATTTCTAACAAGATCTTATTTAAGAAAAAATAAAAGAATTATATTCTGACAACACCGCCATTAAATTTCCTACACTACTCATGTACCCAAATACATGTCCAAGTGGAAAAATACTTTTTGTGGAAGCTTTTATACAGCGTCAAGCTCAAAAAATATCCGCAAGTGGTGCCAATTTATTACGGTTTTTTTCTCTTTCAAAGTATTATTGTCAAGCAATTTTCATCATAAAATAATAATTAAATCTTTTTATTACATAAAATCTTGGCCTGTTGGCTTTCATGAGACTACTTATAACATGTGGGTTACAATATATAAGTCTACGTGGCCATAATTTGGTAAAGCTAATGTTTACGTAATTGCTACTACAAACTAATTTTCATCATGAACTGCCTGCCATATAAAAAAAAATGGAACTTATGAAAATCTTTACATACGCTCAAAATTATGCCTACACTAAATTAGATGAAGCTAATTTTTTTGTCAAATAAGTGCGGTCGGCCAAATTTTATCATTTTTTAACTACAAAAATTAAAGGTTGTTGCCGTATAAAGGCTTACTTTTCGCAGGATCGGTTACATAAGAGTATTTAAGAAATTGGTCCAGATGATCCAAATGTTTCGCACCAATGCCCTAATTAAAGTTTTGCAAGCCGTCTCTACTCTCTCCTTTTAAAACGAAACGTATTCAAAAGCTCTTAGAACCTCGAAACCGTGCAAATACAATTTCTGTGAGCTATAATATAAAACACGGTATGAACGGAATAACTTTTACGTAACTTTCAGAAAAAGGCACTTATTGTAATGGATAGCTAAAACAATTATAGTAAATAATTAACTTCGACAGTTGCTTTCTCGGTTACCTCACGAATTAAATACCCAAAATCGACTTCATCGGCGGTTAACATATTAATGTCATCATCAATCGTTAGTATAGCCTCCGTTTGAATTTCCTTGTAGGGAAAAAAGCGGTTTGAGAGGCGATTATCACGGGTATGTACAATTTTGATAGATCGCGAAATAACTGGAAGAGCTGAAACTTCGAACAAAAGGCTTATTATAGCTAGAGTTGAGAGTAACGGCTTTCATCAAACTTACGTAATGGTGGAGCCTTTTGTTGATTATTCCACACTATAAGAATGCTGTGCAGAGAAGAAACTAAAGACAACTTCTCTATTAACAAAAACAAACTGTCGACTCGATCATAGGTTAATATGACGGCAGTGAAACCTTCAGCACGATTGACAACTCTCGACAAGAACAAAGGATTCATGCCCCTACCACTTGAGCTGTCCAGAAAATTCCAGTGTCTTTTGTCAAGGTTGTTATGGGGAAATATGCGACACTGCAAATATTCCAGAATGGTCAAAGTAAGGGCCTCCAAGCTTCGAAAGTATTTGTTGTAGAGCAAACGCCCTTGATTTTTCAGTTCTTCTTTTCGGTTTGCGGATATAACTTTTAATTTGTCAACTACACTGGGCAACTCAGATTCTCTTATTCTTATTGACGCTAAGCGCCAGTCAATGACGTCTTCGAAAGGCAAAACATAATTATCTACCGCAATCACGGGTATGCAGTTATAAGCTAGCATTTCCAATAGATCTGGCTGTCCTAAGCGCAGGCTACGGCCTAGAAGGCAAAACGTACCTTTCCCTAGAACTTTTGGGTATTGAAAAGGATTTCTTTTGAAATGCACAGCGCAACGAGTCAAACTTGAATTTTCACATTGTTTCAGAAACAAAATTTCCTTGGGGTGCTCCTCTGATATGTTCTGTAGAATCCACAAGTGTTTTGGAAAGATGTTCAGCTGCGCCACGATCAGAAGGTATTCCTCGTTATTGCTTTTTACCATAACACCTTTCCTTAGCAAGGGACTCCAAACCGGAATGGAAACATCAAAACCCACCCTATATGCCCAAGAATCAAAGCCCCCTCCTAAAATTATTGCTTGATCCGTGTTTACATCAATCACACGATTGTAGGATGGGTGCGTCCCGGGGAGCATATTGAACAGCAAATGGTTTTGTCCATCGCTCCAATATTCTAAACTACCCAAAGCTTTATTTACTAAAGCTGCCCGAATATTGTTTTGATTTAACAAATCAATGCTTGGCACAAATAAACAGGCTTTATTAGGATTCGGAGTGTAGTAAGGACTTTTCACTATTGCATTTAGTATTTGATAAAATTCGTTAGTCAAATGGACTGCTCCTTCTCCTGAATTTGCATCTACGTATTCTTGCAACGGATACACGAAAACTTTGATACGTTCTTGACCACAACGATAAATGTTGACGCAGGTCCATATAGTGCAATTTGCATTGCGACCACGTGCGGGGTCCGCGTTTTCACGCAAAAGTAACTCATCGATATTGTTTAAATTTAAGGATATCGTATTAAAATTTCTTTTGTAGTATTTTACGTCGTCGGAATGATTAAAAGAATTATACAAATACACAACACTTAATACAAGTGCGATTGACAATATTGCATTGCACACATTATGCTGGCCTTCGATGCGCATTGATGTCAATTTGTTTAACATTCTCGTAGTTAGGCTACTTTGTCCTAAGTTGCAATCCTTATAATGGCAATATCTCAATGTCTCCGCGTTTCCACTTTGTCCTACCAGAAGGAGGTTCCCTTTGAATTAATATATATATAGAGAGCAAAATCTTTTTATTTTTTTCAAATGGCTTTGTTTCTTCTGTTATGTATGAATTTCCAGCATGTGAAGATAATAACACCATAGCTGTTGCAGCACTGAAATAGTTTACAACAAAACGAGGAACGAGTTGAAAAAATTCCCTAGCCCGCTTGAAGACACGGGATAGATAAAGATAGTCAATAGCTCTCCTCTTCTTCCTCTTCTCAAATTCAGCAAGTCAACAGCTGGCGGTTCATTGCCTTGAGTAGAGACGGTTCAACGCGAACATGAAATTCTTTGTCCGACCCTTAACAACGTTATCAATTAGCTATGATCTTGAAAATATTTTTATTATTATTTTCCACACATTTGTGTATATTTCTTACATTACTGAACCAGTGTAAAGTCCAGTGTAAAGCCAAACAAAAATAAATTAGATACATGGTACGACTTAACATTTCATTTCGTTTTAATTCTCACTAAAAACTCAAAAACAAAAGGGGAAAAAAAATTAAAAGGAAATTTAGAAACGACGGAACTACGTGGTTTTTCCTTTTTTGATAGAGAAGTTTTTACTGTAGCAAATACGTTTTTACTCTGAGTAAACACATCGCGTTTGATATTTTTTCCTGATCTACGACTATGGCTGAAACAACAGCATACGGTTGCGGGCATATCCAGGTATAAAATTTTATTTGCATACATAGACAGAAATTAATATGCACCCATAAAAATTGCTTTTTTTAGATACAGGTCGCGAAAAGCTTAATCATGTAACTGAGAGAAAATTTATGGCCAAATTGCAGAACAAATATAGGGAAGTCGAAAATAGAATTTTGTTGGGATACGTCGGCTTGATTTATGTTGTGAAAAATTTCAATTTCTTGAACAAGAGGAAGAAAAGTTTAAAGAAATCATTAAATCCATCGACGGATTTGCTGAATAACAGAAGCATTTTGTTTTGAAAAAACAACTATTTTTTCGGATCAAGAAGAAGTATCCTTATTGAAGTTGAATTGAAGTTCAAAATCATTCCCAGAGGGAAAACAAAAACAAAACAGGTAATTGTATGTATAAAGTAGCTGCTACAAAAGGTGCGTTATTTCCAAATAATGAAAAAGACAACAACTGAAATATCTGAAAAGACCATTGTCCAAATTTAGCAAAATTAATTTTGTTTCCAAAAATATTTTTCTTTACCGCCCTTTTTTGTCATATAGTAATAAACAATAGACTTTCTTCGTCGTTGAAAAGCCTACTTCACACAAAAGCCCTTACAATTTGTCATAATGATTGCAACAAGCAGGAGGGAAACTTTAGAGACCCTCTAAAGTACATATATTTTTTATCAAAATGAAATTCTAAGTTGACTAAGCGATGTATGTCCGTGTGTGTGGTTTGGGTTGTTGACACTCTCCTAATCGCAAAACGGAAGTTTATGTTTATATAAGCTGAATAAATAAATATTTGACTCTGATTCCTCTTAGCCTCTTTTGCAAAACGAGGATGGAGGAACGCACTTGCATAATGTCAAGGGATCACAAACAAATCAATTAACACTATTTTGTGAATAGGTGCTTATGTATTATATATATATATATATCTATTGAACATGTCGCTGAGTGGTTATTACATGTATGTAACGGTTTCTTAATAACCTTTTTTTCTGCACGTATACTCACCTAGTAATAATAATCTTTTAAAATAAATTAAACATGAAGGTGGGCAAGTTATCTATTTTAAACGCTTCATATCTATCCGTTGGTATAATGTTCGTTCAAAGGTAGTGGTTCCACGTGGGCCTACGTGTTCCTACGTGGTCCTTTAGCGTTACTAAAGGCCTTGTTTTCTTTTTGAACCAAAAGTTTTTTATAGCGCGCGCGGAAAAGATGTTACTTTAATGACATATAACGTCGTAGCATTCATTGATATTTAAAAATTTTTCGGGCTAAAACTATTCTTTTTATTAAAAATATATGTAAATTAAAAATATATGTATTATTGAAATAACTTTTGAATACCGATATCAAAAGAGCACACTAATTTCCGTACCAAGCTCGGGAAGACATTGTTTTTAAAAACAACTCGTTAGATTAGACCTTTGTAGGTATTAAGGTATCTTCTCTGTTTTCACCGCGTTTGGGTATCGCTTTGCGCTTGTGTGTGTATATACGTGAAATCTAAATTGCATACACCATACAATAAGAAGAGAAAAAATTAATTACATAGAACTTGTATTATTATGATCTTTGATTTCCACTTAATTCCGCTCTTTGCGATTTATAACTCATGCATCGCTGATAGACATTGCTATCTTGCAACCAAAATGCCAAAACCACTAGACGCTTACACATTGGCCTTTTTAAATAATGAATGATGAAACTACTGTAAGTAAAAGTTATTGCCTTTGATTCGCTAATATCCAAAAAGATGTTTAATGATAGTACATAGCTCCTCGCAACGTGGCACATCTGGTACCCATTTACAGTGTGCAACACATAACCCGAGCAACAAAAATTAATTTCGAAATTCCTTCAATTTTTTTTTGTGCTTTCCAAAGAAAGATCTTATTAGCAAATAAGAAAATTTGCAATAGCAAACAATAGATTTCTGTTAAAAAATAACTCTGGATTATTGTCATCATTCTTCCTTGTAGCCTTATTCTAATGCAGACAAAAACAACAACAATGATGCTGACGGTAATTTGGCAACTAATAATCTGGACAATATCGAAGTTATGGCACAAATCAAGTTTTGTCTAATGTGATTCCAATCCTATGGAAAAATTAATCCTATTCATAAATATTCCTTCATTGAAAAAATTTGCTATTGCCCGTAATTGGTGTCTTTTTTTTTTTGTAGAAAGAACCATTTCTTTCTCATTAGGCCTGTATGTTTCACTTTAGACCCACTACCCAGTAACGTAATTTAAGTGTTTAATTTCAAAGTTTTAAGAATTATTGGTGATGTTGAATTATTTGATGATTTTTATAAGATTTTTAAATTTTTGGTTTATAGCTTATGTTTGACTAATTGGTGATGAAATTCTTTTTGTTCAGTTGAGTAACATGCTGAGGTTGGTTGTGAACAACCCAACATTGGGCAAAGTAGTAGTTATAAATAAATTCATACTCTCACATTGCACCAATTTCCAAATTCAGGCTCTCACATTATACCAATTTTCAATGGCGTATACATTCAACCAAATTCTGGCTCTCACATTGCACCAATTTTCAAAAGCGTGTAGATTCAACCTCACATGGCGCCAAATTCAAAGTCGCTTTTTGAATTCAACAAGTTATAAGTTTAATGATATAATAATAAGAAACTTTTGAATTCAATATGTTAAAAATTACTGAAAAAATGCACAAAGGCACTTATTTATATTAGAAAGATGATAAGAAAAGCTGTGAAGCATCGCATTTAACCTGCTTTTTATGTGAAGTAGGTTTTCTGGGTTGGCTTGGATATAATGCTCATCAAATTCCAGTTGTAGTTCGTTTAAATCAAAAAATCCAGTTGCAGTTTGTTTAAAAGTAGAAAATTCCAGTTGTAGTTCGTTTAAAAGTAGAAAAATCCAGTTGTAGTTCGTTTAAATCGAAAAATCCAGTTGCTGTTCGTTTAAATGTAGAAAAATCCAGTTGTAGTTCGTTTAAATCAAAACATCCAGTTGCAGTTCGTTTAAAAGTAGAAAATTCCAGTTGTAGTACGTTTAAAAATTCAAGATCTAGTTATTCTTTGACTTTTTTGCATTTCTTAGCGAATTTTATGTTGCCCAAGTGTAGAATGCTACCCAAAATTTTACGGATATCAGATATCTGTAAAACGCTCAAATCGTTTAAAAAAAGTTAGAGAATTTTGTATATTTTGTCTCACCTGTCTTGGGTCAAAACCTAATACTTGCATGGCTTGAATTGTTTCTTTAAATTGTTCTCTGGCTGAAATTTTGTCTATTTCAGGGGAGCGACCTCAATTTAGGAAACAGAAGCAATCCTGTTGATCTGAAATAATTAAACATTATCAGAAAAACGACATCCTAAAACTGTCAATACACCCAAAACTGTCATTGAAGATCCCTAAAAAATATTTTGTTTATGCGTATAGTTATTAAAGGTAATAGAAGCAGCATTTTATATGTTTACGCAATTAATTGCGCTTCATCATTTAATGTTCACTCGGCATTTTCGTAAAGTACCTAGTTCATAAGAAAAAAAACCGGAAATTTGTACTTCCCTTGTAAATTTAATAATGTACTTCTTGCCACCCTTCATTTCTTCATTTTTGATGTTTATTGTTTTTTTAAGCGACATGATATCAAATGAAAAAAATGAAAAGTTTGTACATCACTGATCTGTGAAAAAATGGGCTGCTTTGGCCTTAAATCACTTAAACCCTCATTTACAAAATAAAATAAAAAAACAAATAAAACAAAACATGAACAATTTAGCTTCAAACATCTATTTTTATTTATGCGAAAACGAGGGCCTATGTACTTTATCGTTGGCAAGACCGCGTGTTGCATACAAAAACACTTAGGCTTAATACTGTTTTCTTCTTCTTCTGCTTCTGTTATTCAGAAAATTAACCGCCGAAAATTCGCTGGCATGTGTAAAAAAGGACCCAATTTGTTCTTTGTATGGACTTTAGTAAAGTTGGTGTAAGATTTGAAATATAGTATTATTATTTATTTCTTTTAGTGTCTAATTAATTAAAGTTTTTTTTTTAATTTTGCGTGTTATACGTCGACTACGTTATTTTTTTATGATTTTTATTAACATATGCACATTACTCTTCCACCACGTAGAATAGAATAGAAGAGCGAGGAGCAAATTCCGATGCACAACATGTAATGTAGTATAGCAGTGTAAAAAGTTGTATGAAGGAATTGAGGGGTGTGAGAGCAAAAAAACGTAAAAGGGAGTAGGGTCTTAAATTGGCTGTAAACACTTATATGTTTTGATGACATGATTTAAAAACAGAAAAGATTGCGACGTAAGCTGCTAAATTGCGAGAAAGCTAAATTTCGAACAGACAAATAGGATACGGTCAGGAGATTGTAAGACTCCACATGCGCGTAAAGAGTTGTTTGCTATGTTAATTTTGAATAGATGATCATTACATCTTGTGTGATTGAACATTAGCCTGTTAATAAGACAAATGTCACGTCTGATCCCGCAATTGATAAACAAGGGGCTTTATTTAGAGTATAAATGACGACCATAAGGTGAATTATCCCATCGCTGTTGCCAAGAAAGAACTGAATGCCTTTTGTTGATTGTTCTCAGATCTTCAGCAATTACTGCACGATCTTTAAAATGAGATGGCCTGGAAGATGCAATTTTATCTGCAGTGTTGTTGCCAAGAATGTCCATGTGACTGGGCACCCAGAGAAAGTGAAAACAAAATGTATCAAACTTGAGGTTATAAAGAAGGGATCTGACTTCTAATATGTAGGGGTCAGTTCTACTTGAGGGAAATGATTGCAAAGCGGATAAGACAGATTTACTCTTTGACACTATAAAAAATTTCTTTTGAGGTTGAGTACTCGCTAAGCGGATGACTGCCAGGATCGCTATACATTCAGCCGAAAATGTAGTGGTATATGGGAGATTTGAGAAATAGGCGTCCATATTAATATCTGGTAACCAAACGCCGCTGCCTACAACATCCGTCTTAGAACCATCATTAAAGATGAGTAAAAAATGTTTCCATTTGGTATCGACCAAGTTCGAGTAATGGTGATGGGAATTTTCTCACTGGTAAGAATTTAATTACTGGTCGAAAATATTGAGGAACCAAGAGGAAGTTTGAATAAGCTATGTACACCGTTTCTTAGCAGCCGTCAGCATAGGTCAGGAAGGGAAATGAAAATTTTGTTAACATACAAATTAAAGCAAAGACGACTCAATACAATACAACAGCATCATCATTGTTGATTAACATGTTCTTATAGAGGAAGAGGTTATATAAGAAAATGAGAGTTAGGTAGGGAGATTCAAAGGATAGGTTTTAAGATGTTGATATTGACAGAATCAAATACTGCGGATATGTCCAGCAAGCAAGCAATGAGAATGTGGTTCTTAGCAGACGCTGAATTTATTGTTGATCACAAAGTGACAATGTTATCTTGGGCAGATCTGAAACGTGTAAAACCAAATTGAAGATTGCTGAGAATATGTTTGGACTCGAGATACCATTTTAGACGTGAGTGTAACACTTTCTCGAAAATTTTTCTAAGGGTGGACACTAAAGAATACATCTGTAGGATTTAAAAATAATTGGCGAGCTATTCTTTTTTCCTAAAGTGAAGATTTGGAAGTCGTACCAGGAAGAGGGTATACAGTCGGTAATTAGAATATTGTTAAATTGTCTTAGTAAAATTAATCTGTTTTTAATATTCAAGACTTTGAGGTGATTGTTACGAATACCATTTAAGCCCGGAGCCGAGTCTTCTGAGAAATTAAGAGCTTTATCGAGCTCAGAGAGAGATATGTCATTTAAGAAAAAATTATCATGTTCCTCATCGAGTGAAGCAGAGAGGATAGGACCAGAAGGCCAAGCAAACTTGTCACTCGTTAAATAGTCGTGACGGAATGGAACAACGGGAGCAAGTGATACCTCTGAAAAATCTCACAGCGCGCCAAAGATCTGAGATTAACATCTCATTTTTGATATTTTCACAAAATTTCTTCCAAACTTTACGTCGCTCAGTCTGAGAGTATAAGTATATTCCTTATTAATATCGTCCAAAAACTTGAAATTTGTTCTAGAAGGAGATCTTTTGCATTTATTTACAGCGAGTCTAAGCTTGGCGATGACTCGATTGCATGCGGTGTTCCACTAAGGGTTAGGAGGTTAGGATTTTTTAGAAGACTTTCGGGTCAGAGCATCAGTGAAATACTTTGAGAATCTATCAAAGGAACAATCCGAAGAGTCATTGGTTCGGAAGGTATTTAAAACGTTGCGGATAGTATGGTTAACTAAAGAAACTTTCGTTTGTCTGACTGACAAACGGGTAAGCCATAGCTTCTAGCGGGTATTTATTTGCGATCAATTGCAAACGTCGCAAAAGACATTCTAGATAGATCTACAGCCTCACGGGTACTTGTAAAATTCTGTTTCAGTAATTTATTTTCAAACTTCTGTCGTTGGAGTTCTTTGAATTGTAAAACTATTGTGGAATTAGCACGATTTTGCTAATCATGGGATCATGATGGACTTGTTTCTTTGCTTATATTGGGTGAAAGTGGCGCATAACTGTGATCGTAAGCAACTGCCGCTTGTAAGGTGGGCGCAGTTCTTCGCATTTGTTCTTATGTCTGCTTAAGCCAACTAGTCTGTGGTTTGAGCAAAGATGTTTCGTTTTTTGCTGCTGTTTTAGTTTCATTTGCAAGGGATCGATAATGCAAAGTTTATCATCTTCTTTATAGAAAACCACACTTTTGCTATATATTCCATTGACATTTTTTCTGCCGCACTTGCTCTTGATACACTGTTTTTGTTGATTGCACTAGCCGTCTGTGGATTGGAATTGGTTTTTAGAACATTTAAAAAGCGTAAGCTTGTATTTGATGATTGTATTGTTGTTGTAAGCGTTGTTCGTGTAGAATTAACCACTGACGTACTAAAGGTTTTGATCTTTACAATTCGTTTCGTTGCCAACGTGGACGAAATTAATTCATTGGCTGGCTTTAGTGGAGCGTTGACGTCAGAGTTATAAGCGGGGACGTGTATAGTGGGACTGATGACAATGATGACAATGAAAGTGTGTAATAAAGTTGGTAAATCGCAACATAAGGAAGTAGTTTTGCATTAGACAGGCCAATAAGTAAGTACGGAGGTGACACTACCAATTTTTGAAATCTTTCTGTAACGCGGATCCTGGACGTGACAAGCCTAACTCAGGTAGATGGAGGTAAAGAAATGCCATGTTACAAATGTAAACCAAACATAAATTAGACAATCTAAATTTAAAATAGATTGCCTTTATACATTCTTGTGTGTTTTTTCTTTTTGTTTTATTTATATGTACACAACAAAACCATATGATTTGTCAGTTCCCACAAAATCTTGTAAAAGGTCGGCAAAGTTGAAGCGTAGCCAAAAAAAAGAAATAATGCCTCGTTCTGTTAACATTAGTTGATGACCATCTTATAGGATCTCGACAACTGTTAAATACTCTCTCTCATATTTGTGAAAAATGCGAAAGCAAAGGAGATTACATTCAATATTAGTATTGAGAGAGAGTGGAGAGCTGCACTTATAAGAGAAAGCAGCTGCAAATTGAGAACAAAATAAATTCCAAAGGAAATTGTTAATTGACATGAAAAGAAGTACTACTTACGAAAAAACTTTAGACGTGGCAGACGTTTCACACGCAATAATGCACTAAAAAAAAAAACGTACGATATGTAAAAATTAGTAAGCAATTGATTTAAATAAAGTTGCACCGATTAACTAATTAAAACTTACAGTTCGCCAAAGCCTGTAATCAATTGTGTATCATCAATCTCTCTACACGTTATTATATACTGTGGCTATCGCTGATAATGCGTATGGAAATAGCTGAACTGAAGGTTTTGTGTAAGGAGAAAGAAGAAGCCTCCAAAAATTCTATTCCTCCAAAAATTCTGTTCCTCCAAAAATTCTATTCCTCTAAAAATTCTAGTCCTCCAAAAATCAGAATAAATAAAATAATTTGTTTGTTTGTATATGCAATTGCCTTGCTCTCCCTCTCTCTCTCTTTCTCTCTCTCTCTCTTTACGCAAACAATTTATTCTCCCAGAATTCAAGTACGGCGGAAGAAGGCAGCGTAGATCCATTCTCAATATAATCAACCGAGAATCTTTAATTCCACATGTCACGATCCAAATTCGAATTTCTCTTTATACAATTGAAGCCGTAAGTGGAGTAAAAAAAATTGTTTTAATATTTTATTCAAAAAGGACTCCTCAATTATGGCCTGCTGTTCGCTTTCCAAAGCTAACACCATATCTAAAAGTTCAGTGTTTTCCCTTTGTGTTGCTCCTTCCGCATTGGAGTCTTCCTCTTTTTGAGTATCACTAATTGAATCTCCATTAATTTGGCTACTTTCTGCCATAGTTTCAATCCAATATTATTTTTAATAGAAATATACGATTTTCTAATTATCAACACTTTTATTCACACAATAATGTTTGTATATCTAACCTTTCTTCTCGAAGTAGTTTCGGCAGCAAGATTCTATTTTTAGGATATTTATTCTCTGCTGTAGCTAAATTTCTTCAAGGGAGAGAGTTTGTTTTTATAAAATCAAGAAAGAGATAACTTATCATCCCATCGCATCATGCAAATATATTTAAACTTTTCAAACCAATTTCGAAATTTTAATTTTAGGAAAATATATTTTATCAAATCAAATTACATTTCTTACGTAACAAAACTTTTCTAGGGCGCAAAATGCTGTAAACAATGTACTCTTTTTAAGAGGTCTTTGTCGCAATATATTAAAGATTAACCCAATACGAGGTTTTGAACAATCACAATAATTCCACGTATGCTCATAACGCTTTGCTCTGTGCTGCTACAACTTTTCAACAATATGTTCTGACGTTGTATAAGCTTTTATTATGTCTTGAATTTCTCGCAATCAAACCAATAATTCACTTCTGTTGCTATTTACGTATGTATCAAGTGAAAGAGATTAACTGCATTCCAATAGTCAACCTCTTCAAATGTCCAACACATGTATTCCTACGTATATACATATGTATACAGTGAGTCTGTAGACTTTCTGAATCTTAGAACTTCCATCGGCTTCCGACCAATGGTTTCCTTTTAATACGAACAGTTAGGGACTTTCATAAACCTTTGAAAGTCTACGCTTTTTGTGACTTAAATAAGCATAATTCGGCGGATGAAAGTTTGCAGGTTTAACCACATGAAAAAAGACCAAATCTTATCTTACCTATGTTCGGTTTCTTGTAATTTTCTTTTAGTCGGAAAATTCACATAGATTCTCTCTCTTCTCTTATCTCTGATCTTATTATTGCTAGTTTTTCACGAACTGAAGCAAAAGTAAAACGAACCAATGCTCTCAACAATGCACTATAGCATGTTTAAGAAAATAACGATTTATTCGTTTAAGCATGGCCTAATGATATTACTTCGCTGTTTAGTACATACTTACGTAAATAATTAATACAAATAAAGGATTTGAGTAAAACATGTCCGACCGTCGAACCCTTTGCGCCGATTTTCATAAGAAGATGTTATAAATAGAACATTCACATATACTGTTATTAATGATCCTTGACCGTCGAAACCCTTTGCGCCGATTTTCATAAGAAGATGTTGTAAATAGAACATTCACACATACTGTTATTAATGATCCTTGAAATTCGTCTTCCATCTTCCTTATGAAACATTTAGGTGAAGCTCGTTCTATGATATAATTTAGGATTGTGCCTCGAATACTTCAAATAGTTCGAAAGCATCCTCACAGTCTTGCTGTCGTGTTTGATCCGTCACACCTTGTTCAAAAAGTTGACACAATGTCAAACCACAGAGTGCATGAAAGCTAGTATTGTCAATTGCCATTGCTGTTCGGAAATATCCTACTGCCATTTTAATATTTCCTAATAGTATTTGCTGATATCCTAACTCTGGTACCAGTTCGACAGAGCTTGTGTTCATGAACATGTTAGTGAACGGCAAAGATAAAAAATATTGCCATGTCGCTAAATTCCGTGTGACATGAATATATGAGCAGGCTTTTAATAGCAAGACATTATACTTTAAACCTAGTCTTTCCAAAAGCTTTGCATCCTTGCATAAATTATTGTTTCTAAGGCTAAGCCTTGTATTTAGCAATTGCAAAGAATTGAAACAAAACCTACCTGAAGAGATCATGGTAATCAGAAATATATTGCAAAGAGTGCCGCATTAGACGGCCCAGCCGTTTCGCTAATTGTTTATAAAGTTCGGTATTATAAGTAAGCATACCTTCGCCGAATAAATCAACCAATTGATTCAGAAAGGCAAAAATTCGTAATAATTGATGCGAACTAATCAAATCAATTTGTATAATGTAATCGTCCAGGAATTCCTCTATCATTAAAACTGATCTGTAAGGAAAGCAAAAAGAAAAAACAAAAAAGTGACTCAACTTAAACTATCATCCAACATCTCCAGCACGTAATGCCTTTTATTACTATGTATCACATATTTGTTACATATTTGTTACATATTTGTCACAGCTAGTACCACAAAGCGTATCATAAGGACGTATAAATTTAATGTGAAACGTTCATAGAGTAACATAGCCCAGATAAAATTAGAAGTGATATATTAACGGCTGCATAGGTGACTTTTACTATATCCACAGGAGATATATTAGACTCTGGCAATATTTACAACAAGTATTCTCTCCGTCTCCCTTGCACTAACTTAATATACCCTGTACCAAAAATAGTGTACATCAGAGAGCGCATAGATCAAAAACAAACTTTGTCGTAAATTTTTTATTGTCACACTCTGGTCAACTAATAAGCTCACCTACTATCTATTCCATATCCAAATATTCCGTTTTTTTTTTTTAAATCATGATTTCAAGATTGTTGAGCTTTCAAGTGAGGCCTTAAATTAGTTCTTAATGCGAAGTTTAAAAATTATGTAAACTGGATCAAGGGTTCGATCAGAATGTTTAAAAAAGTTCTGCATACAGGAGTAGGTAAAATTGGTCTTTAATCTACGCACTCACCCATCGTACAAAAAAAGAATTCGATATGTTTACTATATACTGCATTTTCGACGTCTACGTACAATCGATGTGTCATTGACTCATGAACATAACACGATAGAAAAAGTTTTTCTTTTCCATTTATTTTATTCCTGTTTTTGAATTTGAAGACAAAAAGTTACGTTGGCGATGATTGAATTGAACAAATAAACAAACAGGTGCGAAACTCTAACCGTCTACTCTGCTATTAATGTTAGAGATGAAATCTAATGCATAACGAAGTTCACGATTCTTAACTATACAAGCCTATGGTGACTATTGAAAATAGACTAATAGTTACCTCAACAGTTCCGTAAACGGTATTTGATTTAATAGAGCTATTAAGTCGTTTTCTCTTAAACCCACACATTCTCCCGCCGATGTATGCTCGTCCTCGCCATCGGAATCGATTAATATCCAACGTTTCTCCTGAATAGGATCCGTTACTTCCTTTTGAGACTTTAAGTTATTAATGAAATAGGAATCTAAAAGAAAAAGGCCTCAAACACATGAAATTCCTTTCCTTACTTGGGTAAATTGCTTTAAATAATCATTCCGTCTTTTAACAGGTGTTAATAGGATTTTTAAAATCGACAAGCATAAGCTGATCTCGGCAGAATCAATAGATAACGGTATTTCATATGTACATTCGAGACATTTTTTATTATTTTCGAAAAGACATGGTACTTGTAGAAATTCACAGGCCCAAGTACCTACACCACTTGGACATCTCAGTATGTTGAATATTAAAAACCAATAATCTTCTTTAGTTGCCAACTGCAAATGTATGGATACTAAGTTTCTTATCCAAAGGATTAAATTATCAGAGAAATTCTATTAAAAAAAATTAATTAAAAAGAATTCTTTTCTTCTTACAATAAAAACTTACCTTATTGGGTGACAATTTCCTAGCAAAATGGAAGAGTATCGATAAAGCTCTACGATCTCTAGCTAGGCATTGTAAGCTATCATTGTCCAATAATGGCTGAAGTTTCAAGGGACTCATTAAATTATCGTTGTTATCCAAAGGAAAACTGATGATCTCAGCGATCATTTGGTCAATCTAGCGTTCATATACAATTTGAAAGAATAAGGTCACATCAGTTATTCGCACTGAGTTGAATATAGCTTTATATACAAAAAGGCTTATAGTATCATGTTTTCGAAGATGTCTATGTGCCAACAATCTTTTTTCAATTCATAAATCTCTTATTATTATATTATATTTTAAGGGACTAGCGTATTTCCCATAATTATTCAAATTTAAATAATTTATAAAATTCATTACAATCTCTTCAGTAACAATAAGATGCTTCCAATAAATCTGTATTGTTGGGCCCTATTTGTTTATGAAAGACATTTTAATATATCTACGATTATCGGAATGTCTCCGAAAGGTTTTTACCAAAACAACACATCATCCTATTTAACCGACTGAAGTTATAAGTTACTCTGACAAATGACGTTAATATTAATATTCATTCAAGAATAGGTAGCGTCGGAGAAAACGTCTTCGAGTTAACGGGAAAACAAGAAAGATTCTATTACAAAAAGGTACACCTCCAAAAAGATTCTTGAACAAAGTGAAAGTGCAAAAATATTTGAAAATATTAAATCAATTAAAGAAAGCAAAAAAAAAAAAGATAAAAGAAATATAATTGAAATTTTTGAAAATATTTTCTTTAATTTTTTTGGTGAATTTTTTTTTCTTTTCGTTCGTGTTTTGTTTATTCTCTTTTTCTCTCTGTTTTTTTTTTTTTTTTATTTGAAAAAATCTCTTCACCTTCACCTTCGTTAGTTCAGTTCGAATAATTTGATTTGCGGTTGTGTTCTCGTAGATGTCAGTAGTGCCACTAATGTTCCGTGACTGGTGGGATGAGCTTGATTTTCCAATGGGCACTTCGCGCCTCTTGGATCAACATTTCGATACCGGATTAATGCGCGATGATTTAATGTCCTCGATTTGGAGCTCACGTCCAACACTTTTGCGCTCGGGCTATTTGCGGCCATGGCAACGTACCGGTACTGGCTTACAAAAGCTTGACTCCGGTTCTACTCTCAACGTTAATGATGAGAAATTTGAAGTGAATTTGGATGTGCAGCAATTCCCGCCTAATGAGATTACATTAAAGGTTACGGACAAATCTGCCGTAGTCGAAGCGAAACATGAAGAAAAACAAGATGAACATGGTTACTATCGCGGCAATTTACGAGACGCTGTATGCTTCCAAGTAAGATTTTCTTAAAATAAAATTATTTGGTACTTGATCGCATAAGAGGGCTTTCAATCTGCTTTAGATGATGTCAATCCTGACAACGTTACTTCATCGTTGTCATCTGACGGTCATCTTACCGTCAGCGCCCATGAAGAAATTACCTCCACCAGGTAGCGAACGTGTGGTGCCGATTGCCCAAACGGGACCCTCTTCCAAGGAAGATAACGAAAAGAAAGTTGAAACTACCACTGCTTAAAGGGTCGCCGAAAGCAAGGGATCAGCATATTTATGCTTAAAATTCCGCTTACTTGGAACTTGAAATGTTTTTCCTCTTTTTTTATCTTTGTATTCATATGTAATACGTACGTATCAACTGCTATAGACTGCTTATTATTGTTAACACTCGTTTAGCGCACATATGTTGCATATTTATTTTGCGTAAATCTGCATTATTTGGCACATTTCTCTATTAAACACAATAATAATTATAATTTAGTTATTCATAGATTCACACACATCTGCTTTAGATTAAAATAAAATTTTTAATATATATTTTTATCACAAAAAAAAACTATTTTTAATTTTTCCGAGTATCACACATGGGAAGAAAAATCTTTGGCCGCTACAAAGTTTCAATTTGTTGAATGGATTCGGTACTGTAAGCAGCTGTTAAATTTGTGTTTAATGTAGCGCGGAATTCTCGTCGATCCCATACATGATTCCTTGATGTCTGGTGTTGTATTTGCACGTTCGTTAAGTATGTTAAGAAAGCTTGCGGTTTATTTCAATATTATAAGGAAGAATGTGATCTGTAGTATATAGGAACTTTAAACATGGCAAGAACAGAAGGTATGGTCCTTTTTTTCTGTTCTTGGATCTCATAAAATCGTCAATGATTCACAAAACAAATGAAAATGTTTTGAAAAACTTTGCCGTGTTATTATATATCATAAACTGAAATCTGTCCAGAAAGTCAGATTAGTCGATTTGTCACCTCGTTCATAATCTTTGTAGGTATTGAGTTTGCTTAGAGTTGCGTGAAACCTAGAAGGACCCAAGGTGTTTTTCCTTTTTATATAAATCGACTTAAGCTTGAGTGTGGTTCTGCTTATCTAAAGTGTGTCGAAGCATTTTTGTGTTGCACGTACAAGTCGCAACTTTTAAGATATTTTCACCAAATTCGGCTTGAACAGGCGCCTTTTGATCCAATTAACAAACACTATTGTAAACAGATACGATCGAAATGTTTTTATGGTTTTTTGGTATGATTTTTTTGGTGTGAAGGTTCGGCATGAAGTTAGGTCATATAAAAAGCTTTCTCCGCGGGATGGTGTAAATGCCTATATACCTGATTATCTTAAACGAACATGTACTTGAAGATGACATTTCAGCTTACATTTTTTGTGAAGATAATTTTGCAATTTTTTGCTCGTGTAAAAAGTTATAGCGATATTTGAAAAAAGGAAAAACATACCGAAGTATTTGTGAAGTGTACGGTTAATTAATGGTACTATGGATTCGCCCACTTTACTTGATGAGATAAGCTTGTCCCTAATCGCTTCTCTAGCGCTTCATTAAGCTCATTAGTCACTGTAATTATATTTATGAGCTGTTTAATCCGTTCAGAGTTGTTTACAGAAACCTAAGCGATGTCTAACACTTAACCTCAATATCGGACACTTTAAAGTCTACCAAAGCAACTATGCTTAATACGCGCGATTTGCCTATGTCGTATTTAATAACCTTGCAGTCTTAACGTCTCACTATGATTCGAAAGTTGACTGCCCAAGCTTTGCATGTTTGCAATGGATTAGTAGTATTAGTCCATTAGTCCATATAGCGCTATACACTGTGTTTTTCCTGAATATTACAGGTTCACACATGTAGGAAAAATACCTTTGGTCAAATGGTCATATTACAAAAATAAAAATTAAAGGAAAAGGATAACAAGCCATTGTTATTTATTGATTTGAACAGAATATTGGTTTCGACTTCATCACTGAGGAATATAGATGAATACACTCCTTGTTATCATAAGACCTTGATTTGATTTAGCCATGACAGTCGGTCAGACTGTCCACCCTTATGAGCAAACTTAAAACTTGGCCTGTGTACTCTTAGATGATAACAGAATCTAATAGACAAAAGACAGCAGTTTAAAATCATTGGAGACTATAGTGTTGAACGAGTAGGTGTTGGTAACTGAGTCGTTCAAAATTTCATTGCGGAAAAATAATCTAAAACAATTAATAAGAACATAGTGAGTCCGTCAAGTCTCTTGCCAATCTAAAGAACACTCAGATGCATATTAGATGCTGCGTAAAGCGCAGTTCGTGGATGCGCATGCCCGCTCATTTAAAGTTTGCCACTGGCATTCTGGTTGTTGTGGAAAGTGCGCGAAAAGACCTGAAATTCATCACAAATACTTTCCGCTTACATCATATTCGCTATGAAATTCGAGAATGGCTTCACCTGCCCATAGTGCATCTTCAATCCCACAACAATTTAGAATTCATTGTTGAAGTCGAACTAAAATGTTGTGCAAATATACCAAGGGCTATTATAGAAACAAGCTTGCGATTGTTAAATATTCCACTGAGATGTTGGATACGTCTCCGTAACAAACGTTTTATTTCAATAATTTTTTGCACAAAACTTTATGAAGAATACTTTGAATAATTGATAAAGTCCTCAAGGCTTAAATTTTATTCTCTTAGATTAGATCGATGATCGATTAGATGATCGAATTCTCGTAGTTGACAATTCATCTCTATGACTACCAACAATTCCGCGTCTAAGAAAACAAAACTTCTCAAGTCCTCGACCGGCAGCGTTTCTTAAGCTTTCAAATTCTTTTCCTTGATTGCATGAGGGATTATTTTGCTTTTTCTCAAAAGACAAATGATTAACTAGACCACCGAGTTGTTCATCATTTATGTGAACATCGAGAAAATGACAGACGTCCTTGATAACTGTTGCGAGATCATTCTTCATACGTTCGTAACTTGTGAAGAATACCTGCGGGTCATGACGCATTTGCCAAAAATCCAAAATATGCGGCCAGAAATGATTAAAGTTTACATGGCTATTAATGTAAGATTGAACAAAATCTTCTTTAGTGCCCTTGTAGCCAACCATGCCGCACCAGTGATGAAAATAGGAAACAGCCGCGTCCTTGGGATTTCGAAACACATAGATAATCTATCCGAAATATTGAATAACATAGGAAGAGATAATGAATAAATAATGAATAAAAGCATCGTATTCGTTAACACGAACCTTGGGTTTTTTCGTCCAAAACCCTCGTGGCAAGAACATGGCCGGCAAATGAGATTTCAATAAATGTGGCGACTGTAATCTATCAGCCTCATCGATGGTGTCGTTTGGTAAGTTCGTTACTACGCCGTTAAATCTGATTTTTTTTTTTGCATTTGCAAAATAACTTCAGCTTTGGGAAATATAAATGATTTCACTTACTATAGAAATGGCGAAAGTATCATTATGTCGTTGTCGCTTGCCAACTGATCGTTGAAATCATTCAGAGTAAGCCAAGTCATTTCCTGAGCCCAAGTTGTCCCACATTTTGTACTCGTTACTATGTAGACATCGTCAGGACGCACTGCAAAGTTGTACACACGATCCAGTACTGGTTTAAAGGTGTCGGCCAAAGAGCAAAAGCGCTTATGCCAATTATCGGTAATAGGTACTAAAGCTTTTTCGGTGCAGTAAAATCTTGAATATCCTCCCGTTATGGAAAGTTTTTCAATTTGATCGAATGGTATTCTCTCGGCACAAAAGCAAGAGTTTGGCATCTTTAAAAAAAAAAGAGAAAGAAAAGCAAGAAAAGTAAGCAAATTATCATCGCTGGAATCACTGGAATATTCGAGTCAGAACCAGCTAACAATGTACGTTAAAAGGCTGTGTGTGCACTTTCAAATCGGCATGAAAGTCATAATCGAATTGAAGAATTGGAAAATGTTTCTGTTCCGGGGTTGTTAGTTGGCCAACCAAAACGATTTTTACCGTGAATTTATTTAAAAGCTTTCAAGAAAGCTTTCAAGAAAGCTTTTAAATAAATTTAAGAGATTTATCAACTGGATTGACAGACATCTAGCATATAATACATCTAGGATACCGTATACACTATACTGCATATATCATATTACCCTATACTATGCTATGTGAGCTGTAACATACATACAATACCATAGACCCGACATCATGCGTACTAAATTATGTACATGTGTGGTAAGGATGTAGCAAAGCAACAAACGACTAACAATAGTGTTTCCGCTCGTCGCTTTTATTAATTAGAGTAAAAATTATTAGTACCACGATAAGGAGAGGAAGTCAAACGCACTTTTTTGGTGTTTTTGTTACTGTATGTTGCGAACCCGGACGCTTATTTTTCGTTTTGTTGATGAAATGTATGCAACGTACGCACATAAGTACGCAAGCGTGCGAAGACAGTTTGTTTCTGAACTCGACCAGTTACTTGTCATATTTTTTGTTATAGAAATGTTGTGTGAGGCATAAAGAGAACGCCATATGTGAATGATTTGTTAACACCTACGGTGGGTTCTTACACCTTCAATTTCTATCTACATTTTCTATCTAAATTTTTTCGACTGTAAGTTCTCAAGCGGTACGCTGCGGAGAAATAGATAGATAAAGTACGGTCAGACATAAGAGCGACATGAACAAATAGGTTTATAATATTGTAAATGTGTGTGTGTATGTGTGTGTGTCTTCACATCGATATTCAAAGCTTCAAGCCGATCGCGATATAACATTTGTAAAGTAAAAAGGCTAACGACGACAGTTGAGTCGACTAAAGCAAAGACGACTGTAATCTTTGAAAAGGCTCTGTAGGTTAAGTTTTTTAACACGACGACGTTTGCTTTAATATAGTAAAACACATTCGTGAAATTTCGGCAGATCTGAAGTGAAATATGTCACCGCTTTAGTCAGAGTTATGAAACATTTTTTTCTTCTAATCTTTTATTCGATGACGATACTCAAATTTTGTGGATAGGCTTTTGGCTAGGAATTCACATCCCGTCAAACGCTGAAAAAAACCTTATAGGTGACGCACAATATTTTGAATAAATTAATCTTTAACGTTGAATATGCCTACTTCTTGTTATTCCGATTACTTCGAATATTTCCTGAATCGATTTAAGTTCATCTCTCCGTCTAATATCTATCCAACAAGCTATAAGTGGCCATCTTCACGATATTTTGACGAAATTTGGAGCCCAGCCATGTTTTTACTTAAGAACCAACCGGATTAAAAATGGATTACATCAACTACCATTCAGTCTATTAAACTCGATTTCAGGGAAGTTGTTATGTTGAAATGTAACTACCAAAGACATAAACCAACAATTTTAACGGGCTCCTTTGCGCAATTAACAGAGTTCTGTTGAAGGAGGACGCAGAAGGATTTAAATCAAAATATAGCAAACATATAACTTTTTCAGAATTTTTTCGAAAATATTATAAACAAAACTTGAATTTATGTTAAATAATTAAAATTAGTTATGAAGATATGTCAAATATGACATCGAAAGATTGGTTCTTTGACCACGACGACGTTTCAAAGATTGTTTCTATAGTAGCCTATATTATGCGAAGTACGGCAACTTTCAAGTTAGATAAAAAATTTTTCCAAACAAGACTTAATACAATCATGCAAGAAGTGTTTCGTTCTTTTCAGTACTTGATGTACTAACAGTAGCTATGTCAAAGCTTTCAATCTTTCGATGTCATATTTGATCAATAAGCCTTCCAACGACTTGCGGTAACTTTGCGGAGAAATGTCAAAGAAGTTTAACAGGCACTTTTATGAAAAACCACTAACCACTCTGTCACAATAACATCTTTTAAAAATATATGCAAGGATATAAATTTCTGGTGAGTTAGAAGACTCAATGCTATTGTAATATATGAACGATGAAAACTTCCTTCCTTCAGGCCAAAAGTCTTTCAGAGATATTATAAAGATTAGCACATCGGTAATTGTATAAGCTGCAAGCCTACCAGTGAAAGATGAAGAGTCCGAGTCATCGGCATCTCGATCTATGCAGATACCACCGGATACACCAGAGGAAAGGCACTCAATCAATATTTCGTCAGATGGAAAATAAACGCGAATAGAGAGCATCACCTGTACTTGTACAATTCAATGTCGCTAAGAAGGAAGGAAACACAAAAATTCAATGGGCGAGCAATAAAAATAGCTCGTGGCGCATCAGCAGTAGACCCAGACGGTGTCTTTTCGGAACCACGATCTATGGAGTCACTGTTAGTGTCGTCACCGCCAATAAGATTCGTGATCTATTTATTATATTCTGTTGATACATCTTGTAAGCGCTGACATCAATCAGGTTGTACAAATTAATCCCTTTTTTTTTTGTATTCCACATAAGCCTTGTGCTAGAATTTGGTTCTACCCAGGGTCATATCGAAGGTACGTCCACTTACACCGGCACATCCATGATGAAAAGTTTTTGTCGCACTATCAGCAAACTAAAAATCTTTAAATATAAATGAGGTCTGCGACGAGGTGTATCTAATACCCTCAAATATTTATGCAACTGTGCGGTAGCCGCAATAGATATTCTGTACGCAGTGAAAAGTGAATGAAGTTTTGTATGAAGGGCAACATTATGAGCCCCTACAGGCAATAGTTCGTACAATAGTACTTTCTGTTTACTCGCAGTACGCATTAAAAACCATTTCAGTGTTCAGGCTGTTCATCCATACTTGTTCGATTACCATCCAAAGTACCTCCATGGACTTTCAATATCTAAGAGGTATCTATAAACCAACATCGTGCTCTCAGCCAGCCTACTATTCTTTTGACCCTAAGAGTACGGTCACAAATCCGTGATACCGTGCTGATAATGCACGTCAAGTAATAATCCGTTTTACACAAACAGACTAAAAAGGTGGTGAGTAAGACGTTGTTATTAAATAATCAAGTAATGTTGAGGAATATATATACGGCAGGCAGAATAATTCCTTCGCTCATTTTATTTTATTTGTCAGTAGAATAAGTCGAAATTGGAAAAAAAGACATAGAAGGGCATTGTGGGATGCTTCAAATACTCACACGTGAACCGAAATTGCGTAATAAAAATGCGATGTGCTTGTCAACATCGTAATTTAATATATACATATAGATATTTCATAAGTTTCACATGTCAAAAGAGGCTTTCGAATTCATTTTAGGAAAAATTGGTGCGATTAACTTCTTATTGTGCTTTTCACGTTGTTGCCACGCGTTGTTATACAACAGGCGATTATTGAAGTATTTCTAATATACATTGACGTGATCGGATGTATAGACGGAACCCACGTTTACTCTAGTAAGCCCGCGGAAAATGAAGAACAAGTAAGCCTGAATGGAATGATGGTAATTTAATCCACATTGTATCGGGGAATCTATAGCTGAGGTTTCACTCAGGGCTGTCCAGCGGTCCGTTCCAAGAAATTAATTGTGTAAATTAAAGGAATCTTCGTGTTTTCGTGTAAAATATACATTGGCAAAATTTAAGAAGAATTCAGAATGGCGTTGTATTAAATAAAATGATGATTTTTCCAAATTAAATATAATGCGCAAATCAACATTGTTTAGTAGGAGCTTAGGTTGATTAAAAATATCTCCATACATCTTTCCAAACAAGTCAACTTTGTTACTGTTATCAAACAATTCCGTTAATTGTTTTTACCATCATGAAATATTTCGCAGGTGTAATAATCTAGATACCATCCAGAACATGATAAATGAGTTCGACCTGCATCAGTGCCATAACTAAGTACAGTTGTGTGTATGATCTGTAGTGATAATTGTTGTTATTTTGCGAAACCAATACGTTATTCAAATACACGGATACGCTTCGAAACATCGAGTGCAAAAGATTATTTACAACGCTACACTTATCGTCAGTAAAATCAGAATTACCTTTATTCTTCAATTGAACAACCAATTTTAAATAAACGCTGCAAAGATCTCGATACGTATCGCCATTACCAAGACAGAGAAATTCTATGGAGCTGGGATTGTTTAAGGATTAAATAGGATTATATGAGACTTCTTTTATATTTAGAATGCTACTTTGTATAGGATGGGATGCAAATAGATCTTTCATACATTCCATATGAGTGCTCATAGTTTCTAAGCAAATGTGTATTTTACTTTGTTACGTAGATTGAATCTTTTCGTGCTTGTCGCGTTAGATCTCTTTTGTGACTAACGTCGTTTCCTTTTGATTCGACGTCTTATACTTTTGCCAGAGCCTTTTGGAAATTTAGATAATGTCTTGTTGATTGCTTTTTCTCTTAAATTACTTAAAGCCGTTTTGCTTTGCTCTGCCAAAATGTTTCTAAATGGTTTGCGACCGAAATCAGTGAAAATAGATTTGCCTGTATCCATAGCTTCGTCTTTAATCGCATTCATGATAGAAAAAACGGTTTAAAATTTCTAAAAAAGGACGCGAAGGATGAACCAATGCCACGCCCATGACTTAATCCACTTCCGATTTGATTAGAGTAATATGGACTATACACTTGCTTCATAGCAGTCTGTTACACTTCTGAATGAAATATTAATTGTGCTCACGTTTTTATCGGTTTTATTTTAATTGCGGTTCTTTTTTCTAAAGTGAAGAGTAATGTAAGTAGGTGTAACGGAATCACGAAAATTATATTTAGAACCGTCTGTACTAATTATGAGTATAGAAATATTCCTTATAGTAGCAATTTCAAGGCTATAGTACTCTATGCTGGTGAACTCAAAACACTTGCTTTTTCCATTAAGCGACAGAACTCGAAGACATCTTAAAATTTTATCTCCAAGGCAAAGAGGTTTTATTATATCAGTACAAATAAATAATGGTGAATATTCCTGCGCTTGTTCTTGAGATGTATCACTTTTAATGTTAGCATTATTCAAAAACAGTTCGGTCATTCCAACTTCCCACTGATCATTTGTAATTGTAGGAAGATTTACAATATTTGTAAATGAGGACAAAGTATTCTTTTCGTAAACGACAACTTAATTGTTGCTTAATAAGGTTACATAAAAATCCTCCATGTAGTTCATAGTTTGAAAGGCAATAGATAAATGAACTCAAAACACGACTGTAATAGTTTTTTATTTAACGTACAAATATGTACATTTTTATCAAGCAATCCACTTAAAACTATTTTCCCCCTTCTGAATTGAAGATTTCTGCCTCAAT
>CCAG010008273.1:0-21464 GCA_001077435.1 Glossina morsitans morsitans
AAGCCCGCGGAAAATGAAGAACAAGTAAGCCTGAATGGAATGATGGTAATTTAATCCACATTGTATCGGGGAATCTATAGCTGAGGTTTCACTCAGGGCTGTCCAGCGGTCCGTTCCAAGAAATTAATTGTGTAAATTAAAGGAATCTTCGTGTTTTCGTGTAAAATATACATTGGCAAAATTTAAGAAGAATTCAGAATGGCGTTGTTTGCGAAGTTACTTCGTAGGAAAAGAAAAGCCTCGTATTTGACCGGAGAAATAAGACCCGCACGTAGGCGGATTACGAAAATGAAATTTTTCACGTATCATCTGTTAGCTTGGTCGCTGAACAACTGAAAGAATGATCGCTGTTTGCGGGCTGCTTTTATAGCTATTGGCTGCCACACCAACAGGTTGATACCTAGAGCTTTCACCACGAAGTGTATTTACTTTCTCTACCATTTACATACTAATGGTTTCCAGGATAAAGTGTTAATTTTTTGATTTCTACTTTATTAAATGGATTTAAAGCTGCTTTCGTTTGTAATATTTTATGATGAGCAATCAGTATTCCCGGATTAATAGTTATGTGATTCATACACAATTGTGCTTCCAATATCTTAAGCTGCGTTTCCTTGACAGGATTTTGCATTAAATAAAATGATGATTTTTCCAAATTAAATATAATGCGCAAATCAACATTGTTTAGTAGGAGCTTAGGTTGATTAAAAATATCTCCATACATCTTTCCAAACAAGTCAACTTTGTTACTGTTATCAAACAATTCCGTTAATTGTTTTTACCATCATGAAATATTTCGCAGGTGTAATAATCTAGATACCATCCAGAACATGATAAATGAGTTCGACCTGCATCAGTGCCATAACTAAGTACAGTTGTGTGTATGATCTGTAGTGATAATTGTTGTTATTTTGCGAAACCAATACGTTATTCAAATACACGGATACGCTTCGAAACATCGAGTGCAAAAGATTATTTACAACGCTACACTTATCGTCAGTAAAATCAGAATTACCTTTATTCTTCAATTGAACAACCAATTTTAAATAAACGCTGCAAAGATCTCGATACGTATCGCCATTACCAAGACAGAGAAATTCTATGGAGCTGGGATTGTTTAAGGATTAAATAGGATTATATGAGACTTCTTTTATATTTAGAATGCTACTTTGTATAGGATGGGATGCAAATAGATCTTTCATACATTCCATATGAGTGCTCATAGTTTCTAAGCAAATGTGTATTTTACTTTGTTACGTAGATTGAATCTTTTCGTGCTTGTCGCGTTAGATCTCTTTTGTGACTAACGTCGTTTCCTTTTGATTCGACGTCTTATACTTTTGCCAGAGCCTTTTGGAAATTTAGATAATGTCTTGTTGATTGCTTTTTCTCTTAAATTACTTAAAGCCGTTTTGCTTTGCTCTGCCAAAATGTTTCTAAATGGTTTGCGACCGAAATCAGTGAAAATAGATTTGCCTGTATCCATAGCTTCGTCTTTAATCGCATTCATGATAGAAAAAACGGTTTAAAATTTCTAGAAAAGGACGCGAAGGATGAACCAATGCCACGCCCATGACTTAATCCACTTCCGATTTGATTAGAGTAATATGGACTATACACTTGCTTCATAGCAGTCTGTTACACTTCTGAATGAAATATTAATTGTGCTCACGTTTTTATCGGTTTTATTT
This sequence comes from Glossina morsitans morsitans, assembly GCA_001077435.1. NCBI lineage: Eukaryota > Metazoa > Arthropoda > Insecta > Diptera > Glossinidae > Glossina > Glossina morsitans. The sequence continues at coordinate 1,692 of CCAG010008273.1, forward strand.
TAATTGCGGTTCTTTTTTCTAAAGTGAAGAGTAATGTAAGTAGGTGTAATGGAATCACGAAAATTATATTTAGAACCGTCTGTACTAATTATGAGTATAGAAATATTCCTTATAGTAGCAATTTCAAGGCTATAGTACTCTATGCTGGTGAACTCAAAACACTTGCTTTTTCCATTAAGCGACAGAACTCGGAAGACATCTTAAAATTTTATCTCCAAGGCAAAGAGGTTTTATTATATCAGTACAAATAAATAATGGTGAATATTCCTGCGCTTGTTCTTGAGATGTATCACTTTTAATGTTAGCATTATTCAAAAACAGTTCGGTCATTCCAACTTCCCACTGATCATTTGTAATTGTAGGAAGATTTACAATATTTGTAAATGAGGACAAAGTATTCTTTTCGTAAACGACAACTTAATTGTTGCTTAATAAGGTTACATAAAAATCCTCCATGTAGTTCATAGTTTGAAAGGCAATAGATAAATGAACTCAAAACACGACTGTAATAGTTTTTTATTTAACGTACAAATATGTACATTTTTATCAAGCAATCCACTTAAAACTATTTTCCCCCTTCTGAATTGAAGATTTCTGCCTCAATTTTCGTTTTCCGTCTGGAATGATAAATCATCCTTAGTCTTAACTTGGCTTCTAAGCCGGGTGTTATATGGAGAAATGCGTTTTCGAATTCTCGATTTTATATTGGGTTTTATAGGTTGTCTGCTTATTGGTGTGGTATTGCTTCTTTATTTGTATTTAAGAATTTTTCAGGCGTCATAAATTCATCTTTTGAAATGCTATCATCTAAGTCACTTTGTAATTTTTCTCTACTACTTTTGAATGTGCCGTTATCTAAGTCACTTTGCAATTTTTCGCTACTATTTTTGAATGTGCTTTCATCTAAGTCACTTTGCAATTTTTCGCGACTATTTTGGAACATGCGGTCATTGTTCACATTTTGGAGAAAGATTTCAGATTTTTCAATGTTAGCTTCCCCATCTTCTAGAAAGCGCCATTTCAGGTATATGGTCAAAGTTTTGCTTAATTGGTTTTAATTTTCTTCTAAAATAAGTATTTAATTCTTGTTTAATTTTGATCCATTTGTTATATTCTGAAAGGAAGATATTGTTGGAATATGACAATAGTTTTCTATTAATAAATTCCGCTGACTATTTGTCATCCATCATCGCGTCGTATGCACTTGGGTACAACAAAATTACTTTATTTAGCTTCGTCTTAAATTTATTGAATATTGTCTAACAATTTTCCGATAAATCCGCTTAATAATGACGCAAAAATTATAGGTAAGAAGCAACCACCTTTCTGCACAAGAACCTTTCTTTTAGACTTTATGGTTGCATTTGATCTCGAAATTAACCTAGGATCTTTTTTATACTTTTTTAAAACCTTCAAATCTTTATTTTTTAGTTTAGCTATTGTGTTAAAGATAATCTTAGTCAAAGTTTTAATTAATTTATTGTCAGCACAGTTGAGTATAGCTTTTCTTAATTTGCTATTATTGGTTTTGAGGACATACAGCATATGTTTGTGGTTCTTCAGCCGCTTTAAACTCTTTTTTCTCCGTTCTGTATCTTAATAAACCGTTTACGCTTTGTGTAAGGTCGGTTAATAAATAACCAGGTTTACCATATTTTCATAAGTTCAGATGAATTTTCAGGATGAATTTGCCTTGCTAAATGTTGAAACTGTAGGGTATCTCTAAGATTTTTAAAAACAACTATATATTTTGAATTCAATGAAATATCACCTGTGTGCGACGATTCGTGAAATATGTTTTGTTTTACTGCAATGACAGAAAAAAAAAAAATGCTGTGACCCTTTTTTGAGAAGTTCACAAACCGTTTTGTTGAAAGCGCTCATCATTAAGTCATCGAGTACGACGATAGTTGGTTCGTTGAGAACATTTTCGAAATTCTCTGGTATTCCATTGTTATATTCAATATGCGCAACATTATTTACATCAGATTTCGCATTTTCTTCAGCATAACACCAAATTATTCGATCAATTTTCACATTAATCAAGAAATCGTTATTGCAAATAAGATTTTTCAAAAATGTTGTTTTGCCTGACCTTGATGGTCCACTAATAAGCATAGTAAATGGATGATAAAACTGATAAAACATGTTGTCTTGTTAATTATAAACCAGAGAATAAACTAGGACTTCATAGAATTCATCATTTTATAAATATTTATTTATTTAATCTTAAGTAATAACTTCAATGGCGTTTGATTTTTTTCGAGATATATAAAAAATTTATATAAATTGTTGAGAGCACATCTAAATTTAAAATCATTTCGATGATGTGGCCAGTTAGTAAAATAATTAGGTAGTTTTCTCAAAGATGTTTGAATGTCCACGAATATCACTTTAGATTTTAGATATTTTTTAAGAAATTCTTGTTTTTCTCTTCCCACAACTAAAACATACTCATAATTATTCAAGCAGCAATAGTCTATAGCGCCATCCCACCATTTTAAACCATGATTTTGATCCTTAGTTTTCTTCATTTAATTCCCTTTCACCGAACGGTGGTCTAAATAAAAAGTAGTTAGCTACAACAGAACTTGCACTCATATATGCCAGCTCTTTGATAAAAATTTGTTTCTGATTTCCATGACAATACTGGAAATCAACAAGAGCGAACGTACTTTTAGTTACACTGGACATGGTTTGATGAGTTGCTGATAAATACTGAGCTGATTTTATATAATCTTTGAGTTTATATTCTAAAAGAACTCACATCACTTTCAGTTGTGTCGTCTCAATAAATGAATCACATATCGCCAAGTGCTCAGAAAACTCCGCGTTTACCAAAAAGAAGTCAATACCATCAATTAATATTTGGTTTAGAATATTTCTTCGGTTTAAAAACTAAAATCAAATGTGATTTTTCACCCTCAAGAAACTTTAAACCACTTTTATGGCTGCAAGATAATAAATATAATTTTATGGGTTTTACCCGTGGCCAATGGAATAATTTAATGGCTTACAAGGAATCCATACAACTAACATTGGATCAAACAGATTTTATAGAACCTGAGAGCATTCTAGATCATCCAACTCTAGACAACATTGTGCGTAATTTTAAATATAAGCAAGGTGGACAATGTCTTTTGATTATTAATCAAAAACCGCGTAGAATAAAACTTGGTGTTGAAACATGGAGATTAATAACCCGCGTTGGAATTTTTATCAACATTCCTATGCTGGAATACTATATTACAAAAGCACATCTCGTACTTTTATTACAATCATTTTTTGCCCAAATGCAAATAAATAAGACTGATGTTCAATTGGCTGATATGTCCATATCTATCGACCCTGATATTGAGATTGATTTGTTAAGATTACGTTTCGAATTTTCTCGGACGATGCCAAAAAAGATTAGGCATGATATAAGCTACATTTGAGAATGATAAAAAAAAATATATATATAAAAATGAGTAAAATTCAAGTTGTTAATGAGATCCACAAACCAGTCAGAAAAAATTTTGTTCGAAGGCAATTCTTTCAAAAAAGAATTAACAATACATGGCAAATAGATTTAGTTGAGTTAATCCCATTTCATAAGCTAAATAATGGCTATAAATACTTTTTGGTTGGAATTGATGTATTTTCTAAATATGCTTTCGCGCAACCAGTAAAATCCAAAACTTCTTCAGACATAGTTAAAGTTATGAAACAGGAATTCGAAAGAAGAAATACATCTCCAAGAAATATTCAGACTGATCAGGGAAAGAAATTTTTCAATAAAGATGTTAATGGTTTGATGTATTATCAAATTAACCATTATCACACATACACTCATACGAAAGCCTCCATATGTGAAAGATTTTATAGAACATTAAAAAACTTAATGTGGAAAAGGTTTAGTGTGAATGGATAAAATAAAAACAACGAGAAGCAGATATTACAAAGTGTATATAATTTCCCTAAAACATTTCCAAGCCCAAAATTTAAAGTTGGGGATTATGATAGAATTATCAAATTTAAGGGTATATTTTTTTAAGGCTACGAACCAAACTGGACCACCGAAATATTTCAGATCAGTAAAATAAAAATTACGAATCTTGTTACCTATATTCTAAAGGACTTTAAGGAAAATGAAATATTAGGATCATTTTATGAATACGAAATGCAAAAAGTTCGTGACAAAAATGCCTATGTAGTAGAAAAAATATTGAAGAAGCAGGGAAACAAATTTTTTGTGAAGTGCCTAGGGTTTGATCAAACTCATAATTCTTGGGTTAATAAAACTCAATTAGTTCGATAAATATGTATAAGACCAATCGAAAATGTTTGCTAGTATTATTATTATTATTATTATTATTATTAAAATCCAAATAAAATAACCTAAAAAAATAAAACCCAAAAAATTGAATTGCGTATTAATTTTTACATTTATTCTTGCATACATATTAATTACATTTCATTTACATATTTCTGTTATTTACTTTATAATTATTTTACATTTATTCATATACACATAGTATTTATACTTCGTTATTTACATATATTTGCTTACCTATTTTATAATTTTATCGTCGGTTACACATTTTTTTATCCGCTTCAGTTTTTTCACTTCTTTTTCTTTATTGTTCCCATCATTGAGTATACGCTTTGGCTTTTAAACCTTCAAATTTTGTCATGATTCTCCCGGCATTCTCGTCTTCCATCAAAACTAATACTCTTTTGCTATTAGGAATTACATTATGTATATTGCCGAGTGCCTGATGTGTCAAATTTATTAGGATTATTTTTAATAATATCATATATATTACCATCAGGCGGTAATATAAATGAATCTGTATCCATATATATAATCTTTATTGTTTCACTCTAGTTAAGTAGAAAGTTATAATAAAGGTTATACATCAACCACTTAGACAGTTCTAACACACTTACCCCCACATATATTGGTTTATAGTGAATAATTTCCAATTTACTTAGCTTGACTCCATATAATCCATTATCAAATATTTCGATACCCTTGAAGTTGGGTTTCGCGATGAGAGGTCTATATCCTTCAGAACTCCTTATGTTTTCATAATTACTTACTAAGCGAACGTCCGGACGATTTTCAACATTTTCCATAGTTTTCCCATGCACAGCATTATTCATAAGCTTATAGAAGTTCTTCTCAAATTCATTGTTGGCAACTTTTCTTTTATTGGTCTTTAAACTAATGTAGGGCCCTACCAAGCCCTACATATAAATTTTAGTATTCTATGAATACATTTTAACTGCAACCCGTGTTGCAAGCAGAGGAGCAGATTTTTTAAATGAATCTTTTAATTTATTTTATGAGTTAAATGAGTTATGAGTTTTTTATACTTGCCAATAGGAGGAATTTTATTGTCTGCACATAAATGTAGGTAATCACATTGATCATGAATATCAAACGACTAATTTAGGTCAACTTCCAAAATGTAACTACTACATAACATCGATATCAATGCAATAAATATCAAAATCTTTTACCTCACTTTCGCTTAAAAATTGGAAGTTTGGACATGGAAGTTTTTGAGACGTGGCCCAACCATACAAATTGTTTGCATCCATATAGGCCAAATGATTTTTAGACTTGCTTTTATCATAATTTTCATTAAACTTATTATTTGACTCGGACAAGGTTGTCCGAGGTTTGGGTGCACTGAGTTATACCACCTCGAATACTAGTTTTTAAAAACGCATGAATTTCAGGATCCACAATTAGTTCCATTTCAACTTTAGTATATTTCTAAACATAAGATCCTGAAATTCTTGAAAACACCGGTTAATATTAATACATCGCTTTCGAGATATAGAACCATATAATCCTTAAGGGTTTGACACTTGAACGCGTCCCACACCCTCCGTGCGAAATTATAGTCAGCTTCACTACCTTCGCGATCGGACAAATAATTATAGAAGCACTCTCGGGTTGGTAAAATTGGATCATCAAGCTTCTTGATGTCGCTTGCATAATCGTACGGAAAGACACCCTTACGACTCATTAACGCAAATTTTTCCGGATTCTTAAATGCTTTCTTTAAACAGACTGGGCTGCAAATATTTGGCCAATTTCTCTAAACTAGCGTTTAAAAATCGATTAGAATCTACAAAATTCATTAAATATTTTATCTTGTTCCCTTCCATTACCCTCTTCGTAATTAATATATACAATTCTTTGCTACAAGGTATAACCGACAAATTAGACCCTCGCTGGATGATAAAGAGATGGATATCATACCTACTTAAATTATGAAAGATATTAGGAAAGTATGGTAGCTTATATTGAAAAGATTTCCTACATTCCCTACGGATGAACCCCAAAAATTCCTCTGTAAAATAACTATAGTACTTATCTTTGTATCCTAAAATTATTTCGTCACAGGCATAGCATTCAGTATTTTCCATCTCTGTTGTTTCTTCATTTTGCAATAGTTGTTTAGGACTTGCGGAATTCGTCCAGTACAACTGATAGACTTCGTCCATTTTCCGCTGCATATGATTGAGAAATTCAGCTATGCAGGTTTCTCCTAATAAAAATAAGAAATAAATAGACAAATCCAATTAGTTACTTCAATGAAACACAAAAAAAATTTGTTGTACACTACACCAAGAAAAGTATATTGTTCATCACACTCTTTGTTATACACATGTTCAACATACTAAGAGACTGCGCACGCTTCATGCTGTTGAATTGCCTTCACCCCCTCACTCCTATTAGGAACTTCTATGGGCTAAAGCACAACCTCTATATCGGCATATATGACTATTGGCGGCGACAACTTCTTCTCCCTATTTTTGAACTTGGTTACTGTTCCCCCTGATGGTGGTTCACTTTGGTGCAACCTTCCTTATGGCGGGTTCCAGTCGCGGTGTAAAACGTTCGGCACAAATCACAAAACTATCCTGATGTATGGCTCCGCGTGTATTGTGTTCTTACCAACCTCTGTACGCTGGTAATAAGACAATAATGACATTGCTTAGTCGTTTCGTCATAAACAGTTAGCAAGTTGATATGCAAACTTTTTGGCTCCTTTGTCGCCCTTGCCGGACCAACTACTTTCTATGTACTCTTGGAACGTACCAATTCATATGTACTTATGCTTGGTTATAGGAAATTTCAATGCAGAAAAGTCAATCGGCTTGTTTCGAAATTTAATGACAATCCCGAGAATACTTCCGATTTTATAATAGCACGTCCGAGCTAATCCGCGTAATTATTCTCCCAACGGTTTGTCGAACTTGTAAGTTATAGCCGCAAATATACACCATTTAAAACAATAGACATCAGCGTTTTCCACATTAATTGTAGCCTTTTGAGTGCATATACTAATTGGCAATGGTATATGTGACCCCACAGGAATGGACTCCAACTTGCAAATAGTTAGTTCACAGAATTTAAATTCTGCTATCGCCCAACCGCTATCTCGTTCCTAGTATTCTTCAGTTGCTCTTTTAAGCTCAATAAATCATCAACTTCACTGTTTTCGCTTGCAGCAACGAATTTCGTTGAGAAGTGTTTCAGTGTTATCACCATTCCTGTTTCGAAGCCCTTCACGTAATCTCCAAAAAGCCTCAAATTGAACTTTACAGAGCCAAATTCATCTAATTTGGTTTGAATTTGCTCATGTATATACGTGCGGATATCATCTAAAAATTTATTTATTAATATCTCATCCCTCGAGTTGCTGACGATTTTGTATTGAATCACATTTTCCGAGTTCGACGGAGATGTGATGAACACATTTTCTTTTACGAGCACAGCTGCCTTCTCATTGTGCTTGTTAGTCCTCAAATGGTTTTTGTACTTTGTCTGCATCATAAAAACTTGGCAGGGCTCGCAATCCACCTCACTGGCAGGAACTTTCTTCTTGGTACTAGCTTCAAAAACTCCTTTACGCTTATCGACGTTGCTTATGTACGGTCCGTCGGAGGCTGGTTTTCTTTAAATTCTGTTACACAGCCAACTACGAACTCCTTGCATAAATGGGTATGGAAAAACTTGTGTTCGGTTACAATCACGCCACAGAACTTATACCTTGTTCGTCGGTCGCCACTTGTTCCTTCGTGCAAGGAATCAGCTTGCTGCAAACCTAACTGACAAGCTCTTGCAAATTCTGAGCAAAAATGGTCGAATAAATTATCAACTCATGGCAAAAAGTGCACTTATGTTTGTTTGGTTCCATTTTAAATTTTTTTATTTTTTATTTTAAATAATGAACTTACTAACCGATTTGGTGGTTTTAGTATTTTTGAAAATAACTAAAGAGAAAACTCTGCTTACATAGGATAGAAATGTTGGTGAACTTACCTTCAAGCGTTATCTGTAAAATTCCATCTGTCTTTTATTTTTCTCTGTAAATACTTTTAAGTGTGGTCATAAGTACCGTTTGACCTTTTTTTTTCTTATCGTTTATAATGCACCATAATACTAGTTCTTTTTCCATTCTCGGCGGGGTATTTATACGAATAGAAACAATGTTAATAAAAAATAGAAATGAGGAAGGATCATAAGACGTGTAAGTGTCCTTAAATGCGATATGGTGAAATACTCGTGTCACCCAGAGTGCACTTTATTTTTTCTTCGTGAGAATTTGTGTAGACATGTGTATGCACGATCGTGTTTCTTTTTTTATATATTTTTTTTTATCAGAATCATAAATAATGTACCTTCTTGAAGGAATCCTTTTTCGTTTGGTCATTAAGATGTGTATAATGAAGAAAAGTGTTCGCGGAAATTTGTGTAGACGTGTGCATGCACGATCGTGTTTCTCTTTTTATATTTTCTTTATCACAATCGGAAGTAAGATCAGTTGGCAACTGATCGCGGCGTGTTTGCTTCTTTCTTTTCTGTAAAGAGTAGTGCATTATATTAATTCTATTTCTTTTTGCGCGTAATTATTCGCATTTTTTTTAAAAGGCATATTATTATAAAGGCATAAAGTTAAAAGGTGTAAGAATTTTAAAAAGCAATTATAATTATCTTAATTTATATTGAAATTTTGATGTTTTTCATTTTTTGGTTCTTGCATTCAGCACAAGTGTTTGTTATAATAGATCTCTTTCGTGGTTTATTTTTCTTTTGGTGCTGTTATAGTTTTTCTCTTCTCTTTATTTACCGTTTAACCTATGAGAAAATTGCGGTGATTTGGTTTTCTCCCTTTTTTTTATAGTCTTTGCTGGTTGGATTTGTTTTCTCTTATTCTCGTGTTCTCTTGTTACAGTGTCAACGTAACGGAGAAATTTTCTTAAATTTTTAGAAAAATTCAGTTAGTGTTCCTCTTGATTTGGTTTTTTCTTCTTTTTTTTTTTTTTTGTTCTTCTCCTCATAATCTCTATCTTCTTGACTTGACATGGAGTGTCTATATACTTCATGTCGTGCCAAAGCTGGTCCGGAATCTGATAGATTCGTTATGTGCTGGCTTTGCGATCGCTTTGGGTATGCAAAGTGTGCCGGCATTATTGGCCGTACTGCTGACGCAGTCACTGATCCTTCCAAAGGATTACGTTGGTCATGTCCCGACTGTAGAAAGCGGCACATTGACTGCTACAGACTCTTCACGGAGACGAAAAATGATTTTTCAAAATTAAGTAAAAATCTCGTCTCCATGTGGAAAATGTTTGAGGAAATTAAGTCTAGGTTTGATGAGTGTCGCTACAGTGAGCACTCATCTCCTTCCCAGGCCTCCAACATAGCTACTCGTAGCGTAGGAACGTCACCTATGATTCCCTCTAAACATGACGCGCTTATACAAGGTAGTGCTCGTCCTAACTCCACGTCGAAAGTCATCGTTTCCGACACTGTCGATTTGGTCGATAACAAAATTGTTACGAACAAGTCGGCAAATCCGTCTGCCTTAAGTTATGCTGATGTTGCAAGGGAATCTCCTCCCGGCCCCGTCGTTCGTTCTAATCAGACGCCATCACCTAAAAATATTAATAAGAAAGTGCAAAGTAAGTCCGCTTCTCCTCCCTGCTGATCGAGTGTGAATACTAGTCACCAAACTGGGCATGTCGCTCAAGCTTCTCGCACAAGTGTCTCAATATTTTCCCCTTCTCATAACTCCCAAGCCGTGAACCCTACTATTCCAGGTAGTGATGATATTTGCTTGACGGCAGTTCCTCCTAGGAAGGCATTATTTGTGTCAAGACTGGCACCGGAAACATCGGTAGATAATATAAAAAGTTATCTGGCGGCGAAAGCCCCATCAGTCAACTTGAAGCGCGTTAGCATTTTCAAATTGGCTCCTTCTCAGCCGAGAGCAATGTCTTCATTTAAAATTCTAGTTCCGACTGAAAACAGTGAAATATTGTTAAATAAACCCCTGTGGCCAGTAGGATCCTTAATTAAGGCATTTATTCCTAGAGATCGACCCCGTAATACCAATGCTGTAGGCCTGTCGCCTTCAAAAAACTAAATGTTTCTTCAGGCCCATTATGTCTCATTTATCAAAATGTTAGGGGCCTAAATTCAAAAATTCGGTCGACTTTTCTAAAGTCAGTAAGCACTGAGTTTTTCTGTTTTGCTTTCACTGAAACTTGGTTAAAACCTGATATACATTCGTCGGAACTATTCCATAATTCTTTCCATGTTTTCAGAAATGATCGATTGAATCGCATTGGTGCCGGTGTATTAATTGCCATATCTGCGTCAGTCCCGTCCTATTCAATTGAATTTCCCATGTCTCTTGACGTCGAATTTATCGCCATTCGAGCGAGAATACCTAATAAACAGCTATTTATTACATGCTCCTACATTCCCCCAAATTCGGATATCACCATATATAAGAAGCAGGCTGCCCTCATTTGTGAAGTGGCCAAGCAGTCTAGACCTACCGATTTTGCCGTTGTGTTAGGAGATTTCAACTTGCCTCAAGTCACTTGGTGTAACAGTGATAATTCTGCCTGTTTAATTCCTTCTTCAACATCTGATAGAGCTATGTATAGAGTGTTCTTTAATGAATTACTTGACCATAATTTAGGTCAATATAACTGTACCTTTAATTGTAATGCTAGACTGCTTGATCTTTGCTTTGCCAATTTTCCTGAGATTAATGTAAATCGTTGTCCACCTTTTAGTTTACCTGAGGATCCTTATCATCCAGCATTGTGTATTTCTTTTCATCACAAGTATGACGGTTCGTTGAACTGCCTCAATAGTCCTAACCCAACCTTTTCCAGCAAATATTATGTTTTTCATAAAACCAATAAAGTTTCATCTTTCACATATGAGGCTTGACTTCTCAACCGGGAGTATAGAAACCTTATTGTCATCGTTCTACAATACATTAAATCTAGCTATTGCTGCATCTGTTCCGCTTAAGCACTGCCGACCTCGAGATAGGTGTCCCTCGTGGTATAATACGACAATTAGGTATTATAAGAATAGGAAAAACAAGCTGTTCCAGAAATTTTTAAGAAGTGGCTCTTCTTTAGAGTATTTCGCGTACTCAGCCGCAAGGCATAGATTTAACTCCCTCAACCACCATTATTATTGCAGATACCTTCAGTTCATTAAATCCTCTCTGTTTGCTAATCCTAAATACTTCTTTAAATTTGTTAATTCAAAAAGAAAAATTTCTGCACATCCCCCGTTTGTCTCTTTTAATGGCTCTGACTCCTCGGATGATTTTGAAATCTCAAATCTGTTTGCGGAGTACTTCCGACGAAACTTTTCGTCTGCTAGTTTTGATTCATCAGCAAATTACCCTTGTCCTATAACTAACTCGGTTTCAATATCCAATTTGGTTATTTCTGATGACGACGTTTTTAATGGGTTGACTTCTCTGAAATACAGTTGTGCGCCTGGACCTGATGGAATTCCATCATGTGTACTTAAGCCTTGCGCTATTGAGCTTTGTGGTGTTATCTCTAAGATTTTTAATTTGTCCCTGAATTTAGGTGTTTTCCCTTTGTGTTGGAGTAGTTATCTTATTCCTATTCACAAGAGTGGGAGTAGACAACTCGTGGAGAACTATAGGCATTTTACCTTGGTTAAGGTTAGTCATTGTAAATATAATTATGAGCTGTTTAACCCGCTCAGAGTTGTTTGCAAGAACCTAAATAACGTCTATCACCTTTTTTTATTATCGGACACTTTAAAGCCCATTAAAGCAACTTTGCTTAATACACGAGATGTCGTACTTAAATTAGCTCTTAATCCTAAAAAGTCACTACGATTCGAAAATTAATTGTTGTTAACTATTATCGGTTGCCAAGCTTATGCATGTTTGCGATGGCTTAGGAGTTCATTTGCAACTTGGTCCTGTACCGGTTGTGGGTATGGCTCTGTGCTAATTGTGTACATGGTTTTTCCTTTTTTTTGCTTTTATTTGTTTTATTGTACTTATACTAAGTTTTTTTAATAATAATTAATTTAAGATTTACTTTAAGAGTCATTTGAACTCGATTGTCGTTTGTTTTAGTTGAGTTTCTGTATAAGTGGAATAAATAAATAATGTATGTCCTTGAAGGAATCCTTTTTCGTTTGTTAAGAGCGGGCAAGCGTGCGGCCGACGTTCCACCACATATATACTACTATCCGGAAATGCTGAAAAACTGTGAAGAGAAAAAAAAAGAAAACCCTATATACTATTTAAATGCACCTATTCCAAAAAATATCCCGGAATTAAAGGCTTTTGTTGGATTAGCTCAGTATAATTCCAAGTTTATATAAAAAATTTTCCTCATAAAATATTTTCTTCACTCTCCAAATTATTAGAAAGTGGCCTACAATTGCTTTGAAATAAACAACGCCAGCAAACTTATAACACAGTCAAGGCAGATCAAGTATTAGTTCACTGAATCTAAAGTTGCCAATAATATTAAGAACCGATGCATCAAACAATGCAGTAGCAGGAGATTTGTCTCACAAAATTCATGAAGAGCTCAACCAATATGTGTCTCACTTCAAGCTTTCGCCAAAAGTTAAAAAAATTGTATTACTACGCCCTGATAGTGAAAGTACCAAATTGCGCGTAGTATTCAACGAATAAAAGCGAACGTCTATTGGTCGTCCTGGCCTGCAACCAAACCTACTAATGATATTAATGAACCTCACGGGAGACATAAAAATGATATAACACATTAACTTTTGTAATTAACTATGTATCTTTCACTGCCATCCGAATACTATACCAATTTGCTGAAATTAAATATCCAACTGCATCAAAAATATTGAAACATGACATTGATGTTGACGGCACATTGTCTGATAGACATTTAGTAGTTCAAAATATACTTGCATTAAATCATGTGTGAGACATCTTGTTGCCGTTGTCCTGCACCAGGTAACCACCTTGTGCGTCACCAGGTATTCGACACAAGAAAACAATTTTTTTTGGAAACTTTCCCTCGTTATGTTTCACGAAACATTTTATTTGACTCAAGAAACTTCTTACTCACTAACAATTTCACTTAGCTAAGGGGAGACAAGAAGTACGCGAGATTGACGTGCTGACCGGTTGGCTGCGCGCAGCGGAAGAGTTTACACAAAACGGAAATTGTCGATCCCTCGACTTTGACGTCAAAGTCCCCTGATACAGACTTCCTTCAAAGTTGTGTTTTAGCACCCTTACCATATCCCAATGAGAAGACAGCTGTTTTCTGATTTAGTTTCACCAAACCCGTCGTTTGACAAGTCACTTACCATAGAACTTGAATCTTAACACTAACTTAAATCTAACACTCTCCCTTCCAACACTATGTACGTCAAAACGAGGGACGACTTTGACTTCTTAAATATGTTATCGAACGTTAAGACGCCATAAACTCCGTAATCACAAACCACCAACAAAATATAAACTATAAGTTCTAGATCAATTTTCTTCTAAATGTATTGAAGGAACCATCCAAGTATTTCAGACTCAATCCGCCTGAGTAGCCGAATAGGCAAGAGTCTCAACTAGCAATTCAATGGTCGTGAGTTCAAATCTCAAGTGCGGTAGAGTTTTTAATATAATAATAATAATAATAATAATAATATTAATAAAAAAATAAAAGCCGAAAGCCTTAGATGCTAGTGCTTTAAGACTTTAGTCTTAGAATTTATTCTCTGGCTAAATTTACATAATAATAATAATAATAATAATAATAATTTCAGACTCAGTGGCAGCGCATTCTAAAATCTAGCAACCCGAATACTAAAAGATCGTTCGACTGATGAGTTGGCAAAACTTGGTATTAGTATTAATATAAGGGTTTCTATTCGATTCAGACAATTGCAATTTTACGAAAGCATTAACGAAGGAGGGGATGTGGTCTTCAAGCTTTAGGTTAAAAATAACGCATGTTATATGGTTAACAAAACGTTGAATCCTATCCCAAATTGTACCTTGAGCATCCAAACAAGAAAAAGAATAGTTATTGGAGCGAATGCGTAAATGGTATGTTCAACAGGTAGAGAAAGATATAGATTTAGGTTGTACAGCTGTCGGACCATAAGCCAAACTTTAGCAGGGACATGGTAAATGTGAGTTTTCGATCTAGGGTAAGCATATAATCATAGGGTGTACACTTAACAAATGATGTTGACGCCGCTGCGCTTCACATTGCCATCATTTACAGAAGGTACATTCTCGCTGAAGCATTCAGAATAACTGATGTGCTTCGACCGCTTTAAATAATATGATGTTACCATTTCGTCATAAATAGAATTATGTTACTGTCGACGAGATGAGCGTATCAGATTTGAATCGCTGCATTGCACTTTATGCGTTGCGTGTTTACTTTAAACAATGTTTGAGCTTGTTGAAAATCAAAACCCTATAAAAAACCGTTATAATAATCACCCACAGCCAATTGATTCGTTATGAACTGGACAGGGCTCTCGATTTTATCCATTAGTGTTAATCTGGAAATTTCTTTGCCATTGTTACTATTTAATACTAGTAATAGATGAGACTGCGCGCCACCAGCAAGAACATCTTCTTGACACAATGAGTTTTGCCACTTCAATTGGTTTTTCATCTAGGCTATTTAAGAATTTGATAACTCCATTTATTGTCATGTTATTGTTCAATAATATTTCTAGTAGATTGGGTTAATCAACAGACTGCGGTAATATATTATCAATCTCAGTAGCCAAACTTAAGGCTTGAAATGACGTACCCCCAGCATAGCTAAAACTTTTGCCGATTTGAATATTATGTTGTATTTTGTTAGATCACATGCGTATTGTTGGTTAGTATTTCATCATTATCACCAACAACATTTTGTAAAAATTCTTTGAAGATTTTTAATGGAGTTTTGCGCTCTTCCTCTTCTGCTGTGTCTGCTGTTAGAGGCAGCTCTTGGAGATTATCAGTTCTATCAGGTTGCTCAAATTTATTCATTATCTCGTAGCAATTCTTGAAATATAGGACTTTTAACATTACGCTTAGTTTGATCAGTTTCTAGGCACTGGGTCAGTTTGTTGGTCTCTCCATATTAGAAGGACAAAGCCCTATTTGTAATATTTCTTTTATGAAATATATTCTTGATCTGTTGTAATAAGGAATCCAAACATAACCCTTTTCCGTTTAATGGTTAAGTCGTCTTAAATAATAAGCATTGCCATCGTCTGTATTTATTACGAATTATAATCGAATGCTTTCGACGACTTGGATGTTGATCAACTATGACACGTAACAGCATTTAGTAGTACTATAAATTCGTAATTCACCGACTGCGGTATCATTTAACAAGGCTTCTTCATCTACTATTCGCGGAAGTTTCATTAGGATTATGAAAGTTGACTTTATAGATGCTGCTTCAACAAGATACTTCCATATACTATATTGAAACTACGTTAAACAATTGGTTGGTGAAATAGGGTCAAAATTTTCCGCGTAATATGGAAATGGTTCATTGCCTTAAGTCAATATCTTATCAAAAATTACATGTTGAGTTCTTTTCTTATAAAAAAACTAGAGAGACTTAGAGTCGTTTAAAATATGGGACCACTTTTAGTCCAAACCTTGAGGAAAATAACTCCAATGGAATTCTTTGCTGTTACTGTGATGCGTACGTAATAATTGCCGGATACACTGCAGTACCAGTTCAACATCATTATCACCAATTAGTTATAATTTTGCAATTTTTCGCATAATTCACCATTCTATTTTTGTTTATAAAAAATTTAAATTGAAATTTAATTTTCTTTGTCTCTTTAAATAAAAAAATTTTTAACATAAATACAAAAGAAAAATATTCTTTGTACACTTTTAACGTATACTCCCAAAAAAATCCTCTTCCTCTTCTCCCAGACATGCCAATCTCACATCGTAATTTTTCGTCATTGAAATTAACTTTACAACATAATACCAAATGTTACAGGTGCCGTGCAGTGTACTGGTTAGAAGAGCAAATTGAAAGTGCAACCAATTTGAAATATGTTTGCCTAATGTTTTCGTGTCCTAATCTAATGATGTTGACAGAACGCGACAACGAGAATAACTCGTGATGGGAGACCATGCAAAGACCATTTCGTGCGCACGTAGCTCGTACGTTGGAGGCTTCACCCGGCTGAAATAAATCTCAGTTAAAATCTTCATTTATTGCAATGTTGTGGCACATGGCAAGGAAGTCACTATGTATTCTTTCGGACATACCTCCATTGGACAAATGGAGAACACCAACCAACAGTTTATTATTCTGGACTCTTAGTTCAACGAAAACAGATTCAAAAATCCGCTCCTCCATGACTCGGAAACTACCCTACAGTGGAGTTTACACGAGATGTACACGGCAACTTCCCATTTCTGAACTGGTCGGTCATGTTTAGATAAATTGCATCCTGAAAAACCTACAGCTGCGTCAGAAATACTGTACTTTAGCCAAATCTCACTTACGGCATTAAAATACGAGCTACAACAGAGCAAGATGATTATGACAAGAATTCAATACAAAAATTAAAGGAGTTTAATGAAAAGATTATTAGAAGAAATCTGCTAGACGAGATTAAATTACTTAAATTTATGAAGGTTACAATTTCATATGTGTTCCAAATTTCACTTGAATTTTATTCTAACAACACTATAATCCATGTCATAAGAAAACCATCTACAATATATATAACAAAGATATTTTGAGAGAGATAAATAATATGTTGGACAAAGGTTACGCTTCATTGTACCTGTTTAGGAACATGAAAAGATCGTGCGGAAACTTACTTTGGGCAAATCCTTGTTGAAGTTCTTGAACTTGGTAATTGTCCCATTCTACTTCATCAAGAGTTCAGCTTCAGGCAAAGAGGCGGTAGAAGTTCATTGGTTTAGATTCCAACCAATCTCACCACCAATGAAATTCGAAAGAATCATCCTACGTACGGTAAAATAGTCTTTCCTTAACAAATCCTTCGGAACCACGCTCTTAAATTTCGCCAAGATGTTTTTCTTCTTATTTAGGTAAGTGGAATAGTTGATGTCTGTATTCGAGATATTCACATTAAGGCAATTCGTGATTTTATTTACGTGCACCGGGAAATTCACATGTTGAGCTGCCAAGCCTGATATAATAATGTCAGGATAGTATTGAGAAACCCGGTTCTGGATTATTTCCAAAGATTGATTTTTTTTACCTCCATCACTTTCATGCCCGTTTGTAAATCGTTCATGAGTGAGTTAAACTTCTCCTGGGATTTGATTCTTACATTTCTACAATCGACGGCCGGCTGAAGCTGAGGGGGTAGGAATTCCTCCCGCAACTCGTTTAAACAATCCCAGCCACGAAAGGAGAACATTAAATTCCCAATTAATATTGCATACTCTTTTTCTGAAATCTTGGCATAATCTGTATGGCAACGTTTGCGTGTTTTTAGCCGCCTTCTTGCACAAACAGGAAGAAACGCTCGACTACAGTCGACTAGGGCTCCACAGATCACCGCAACGCAACCAAGGCAACAATCATACTCTAAGCAGAAAACAGAAAGAAATTGCAATTTATACACAGCGAAAAAATAACTTTCAACAAACTTAGTGGGGATTACAGTTAAATAAATAACTAGCAAAATGCACTTTCTTGAAGAACTTAAAGTAGCTGAACAAAAATTTATTATTTATACATGATAGAGTTGTCCACTTATGAAACAAAGGTAACAATTGTTTCTCAAGCGAAAATATTCTCGATAGATTTTCTTTCCATGCACAAGCCTTACGCGTTGCTGTGAACAATGTGTTGCGCTTTGTAAACCATTCACTCTGCAAATATTGAGATAAATATTAATTAAAGAAACATGAAATAAGATTTGTAAAAGGACGTTTAATTCAATTAGGAGCTTTATCCTGATAAATAACCGCAACTCACAATTGCACAGTGTGTAGAGAGGGCTCTCTAAAAGCGTTTAACCGTTTTTAGATGAATATCAAATCATAAGAGCAATTGCGCGTTTATCTGAATCTACTATGCCATTCCATTAAACATTTTTAATGCTACCAGGTTGCTCGCATTTCTGTACGCGATATTTAACAAATCTTTAGAAATTGTTAGGGCTTACAGTTAATGTTTCGTATGGTGAAAACCGAATTTCCCCCTTAAACGGCGGATAAAAAAGTTATCAATTTTTGCAAATCTTGCATACTATATACACAAAACGCATGTGCAGAAATCATGGCTCCACTGCGTAAAGATCGCTGTGCAAATATGTTTCGAACAATTGGAGTGGATTTCGATGGCTATGTAAACGTATTTGTTTGCTGTTGTACAAAGGCCATACATTTGAAATTATGTTCCGAAATTTCAACATCAACTTTTGTAGCCGCGTTTGTAGGCGGAAAAGGGTTTCCTCACAGGATTGTAAGAAATAATGGACGAAATTTTGTAGATTCAAGCGCTCATTTAAATGCGAATTTATCCAACTTATGAAGAATGTGGCAAAAGAAATCAGTCAGATGTATTTTATTCATAAATTTTCATCTTCATACACATTACATGGCAGAGCTGCAGTGAAAAGCTTCAAATATCGGTCCCGTAAATTAGCAAGCAATATTAAATTCACTTTCGATGAATTTACTACGCTTATTGTCAGAGTTGAGACACTATTGTATTGTTGACCCATTTCTATAGTCCCTAAACTTCCTTTTGACCTCACTGCTTTAACACCAGATCATTTCCAACATGCCCCTCCTTTGCTTGCCATTGCAGAAATCGCTGCAGAAGATTTATCTATGCTTAACCGATGGGAAAGAGTTAAAGTGATTCATCATCAACTGACTTGCCGGTGGTAGCAGGAAGTCAATGTATAAACGTACTAAATAGACCACTCCTTCTGCCAACTTAAATGAAGGAAGTTTAGTTGTCATCATGAATGAAAATTTGCCACCCAACGAATGGCATTTAGGTCGTACCGTAAATGGTTCAGGTCAAGGTATTAGAGTAACATGGATCAAATGGTCATGACAAGTGAGTTAAGGATTTAGCGGGTAACTCTCTAATTCTTTAACACTTAATGGCAGCTCAAAATCATTTCATGAAGGGTTTTTTTTTGCTTGCAAAACAGCCTTTTCTTTTTTCTTTTTTTACACCAATCAGCGAAGGATGAGGAGTATATTCATTTTGTCAAAATGTTTGCAACGCCCAGAAGGAAGCATCAAAGACCCCACAAAGTATATATATTCTTGATCATTATCAAATTCTAAATCGATAATCCGTCTGCTTGTCGGTATAATGTCTATTGTAAATACTCTCCTGGCCTGAAGCTATCGACTTCAAATTTGGCAGAAACATTGGAAGTTCTTGCGCACAGGTTGGAATTGAAAATGGGCCAAATTGTTCGAATGA